>JAQMYK010000012.1:28059614-28071369 GCA_030014345.1 Clarias buthupogon | reverse complement strand
CCCCGACCCGCCCCGCAAATAAAGTGACAATTTCTTTACCCGCCCCAACCCGACCCGCGGGTTACCAGACAACCCACACATCACTAGTGCGCAAGGGTCACAAGAACTTGGTTTGTTGTATTTCTAGATGCAATTATGGATATGTTAATCCACTGTATTAGGTTACTTGTAAGAATGAGCCTGAGGTTTTATCAGGAGGGCATTCTAGTGGTACATGTTCTTTGGCTCTGAAGTCCTCCTAGAACACCCACCTGATAGGAGCAATCTGTTTGAGCAATAATTATGGGTTGTGTCAGGATGTGGTAATCTTTGCCTTGTTTGTAGTGACCATCATGAATACTGGACAAGGTATTAGGATTTTTATTCTCTGAGTCTAGATGATAAGTTAGGGTTAATTTTGCTGACTTTACCTATTAAGAGTTATGGTGATTGGTGAGGATCAGGGTTAAACATTCTACTTCCTCAATCCAGTACCAGCATTCCTCTAATTTGATGATTGCAAACAACTACATCATAATTTATATTAGCTGAGTTCAACTTCCTGGAATAGAAAACTCATGCGTAAAATATAGAGGGGTTACCATGGTGTTGCACACCTTGCTTCTATGCAAGCTTTTGGAAGCACTGACTTATACCACAAATGGCAGTCTGGATAGCAAAGAAGGTGCATTTGTGAGTCAATCTTTTAATCTCTAGAAGGCTTGAAATGCCTTCTCTCTCCCCTGGAGATACTTGGTTTTACCCTTGAGAAGTGATATGTTTTTCCGAGAATGAGAAAATTTGAATATTATTAATAAAAGGTATTATAAATTGACTGACAAACTCTCATACAACCTCATTTATGAAGATCTATAAGGGCAGATCTGCGATGGATTGGCACCTTCTCCAGGGTCTACCCTGTCTCTTTGACCCAAGTCTCCTGGAATAGGCTCCAGGCCTCCTGCCACTCTGTACATATGAAAAGCGGTATAGAAGATGACGATGATATTAGAGGCATTCTCAAAATAGTCTCAGTTTGTCATGTGATGAAATCCACAAGATGTTGAAAGCATTTATTTGAGATTCTGGTTCATGTCAGCATGATTGCATCATGAAATTCCGGCAGATATTTTAGGTTTGCTTTCATGCTGTGAATCTACAGTATCATTTATCCACACCCCGATGGTGTTTTGTTTGTCTTCGATCTGGTGCTTGTGAAGGCCACTGAAGAACACTGAATGCATTGAAAACAATTTTTCTTTTGTGACATTGTTCATTTCAGTCCTAGTGACTGTAGTCACAAGCCGTCGCAGAAAAGCTGCTCACACTGGCTCAGCCCAATGCAATGTTCATCATGGTCATGTGGAACCAGCCCGACCAGCCTGTTGACACTGGGTAGGTACAGTATGGTCCATGAATTCATGATGTTGGTGCCAAATTCCGACTCTACCATCTGAGTGCCGAAGCAAAAATGCAAATGTATTGGATCGGGCTATGTTTTTTTCAGTCTAGTGTTAGTGAGCTAGTGCTAATTGCAGCATACGTGCATGGCTGACAGATAGCCCATCGGCCATGAGGTTCAGCATGTGCTTTCTGTGACTCTTTACTTTTCTGGCTTAAAGTGTGGTTGTGTAATGTTGTATGATTTACGGGTGACGGGCATTGTACTGCATCAATGATATCACTGATGGAGGATTATTAATGAAATATGATACCAAATATGATGTCCTTAGTTCTACATTGTCTAGCCAATGAAGTGGATGAACGGTTATGGTCTTGTCTGCTAATAATAGGTTGTGTTAAGATGTTCATGCTTGATAATGGTTAAAAGGTTCTTCAGGCTTCTCAGAGGAGAATTTCTTATGGTCACTAGAGACTGCAACTAAAGCCTCTCCAGCCCAGCATGAGGCCTTCATCAAGGATATTGCTCTGCCCCCTGGCCTCTTTGAGAACACTCTACAGCATAGCTCCATTAAAGAGTTTGCTCCAAGTATCAAAACACAGAGAAGGAAAACCACATTGCAAAGGGCAAAATCCAAAGAGTAAAATCTAAATCAATATCTAGAAACATGTCTAAGCAAACACAAGAATTGCGTTCAGAAAGTCTGCGTTCAGATTGTCTGCAAGTCTTTGCTGTTTGACATTATGCTGAATTAACAGGAAGTCATGTGATGCTGTTCACAACCCTGGGAAGAGGAACCACAGCTGCAAAGGACAACATGTTACACAAAACTTAGATTATTTATTTAATACTAATTTTCTTACTATATTTTATGCAGTTCTCTTGACACCCCCATTAGAATAGGTCCTACTGAATTTTATTTCCTTTATTCCAGATTTGTTGTAGTTTCCAGTTATGATTTAGATGTGTAATGAGACAGATGCTTCAGTAAAACAGCTGTGCTTGCAGGAAATTACCTGAGATTCACAGAAAATACGTTTATGCTATTTTACTTGCAACACTTACAGTTTGTAAAAGCATGCTGGGAAGACTGTTGTAAATATTCATTTAACGAAATGTCTCTGGCGCTGGCACAGCATGTGCAGGTTTTGTGTGTAAGATGAGAGAGGGATTTCTTGTATTTTGCGTAACCTAATTATGGATTCACTGTGTGTAATGTGTGTGTTATATGTTTTCCTTAAATGCCTATGTGTGCATGCGTTGCTTTGTCTTCCCATGGGTAGGGTACTTATTTCAGGAATGTTTAGCTTTTTAGCTGAGAGAGAAGTAAAGGCCCCCTTCAGCCCCTAGACCCCCACGTCCCACCAGAGACCCTCTCTGAGCTCTTTCTCACCCCCACACACACATACACATATATTATCACTGACATTCTCTCTGTACTGGTGATTCTCTCTCTGAGTGGGTCAAAGTCCTCTCTCTCTCTCTCTCTCTCTCTCTGTCTCTCTCACGCTCTCTCTCTCTGTCTCTCTCATTCTCTCTCGCTCTCTCTGTCTCTCTCGCTCTCTCTCTTTGTCTGTCTCTCTGTGCTTGTCTGTGTGTGCGTCTGGTCCTGTATAAGTAAAACCATGTGTTTCTTAGTTTGATCAACACTGCGTCCAGTTCCTTGGATAAACATTTGTTGTTTGGTCAGGCCACTGCATTCTCATCTGGTCAGTTTCCTAATCCCTCCCACCAGGCGACATCACAGTCCCTCTGTCTGCATGTGTGAGAGTCGTTTAATCTACCTGCACTTTTTGTTTTGGCGACAATGTGATTTATAATGTTATGGACAACAAAGTACTATCGAACTGAACTGTACTGAACTGAGAATGTGTGTGACTGTCTTGTTGAAACATTTGTCTTATCTCATTATGAAATGTATAAATGTGTGTTTTATTTAAGTAAATCTCAAGAGGTTTAATGTTGGTTTCTTGTTGGTTTTGGAAGTTAGTGCTGCGGGTTATATTACAGTATATTACTGTATTACTACTAATATATAAAATAATATATTAATATGAAAGTAGAGTGATTTTATTTTTGCAAATATGAATCGTCATTGCACACATATAACGTTTGTCTTATATTTGTCTTTAAGAGGAGCATTGATATTAATCAACAGGAAATGCATGGCAGGAAATAGGACGCCTATTTATATATATATATATATGTCACACACACACACACACACACACACACTGTACAATTTCCAATTTCAGCAATCAAATCTAGTTTAGTCTCATCTAATCTTATAATCTTATACTACTTGCAGTTGCAATCACCCATGCAAATCATGTACTGTTTATAATATCTTTTAACACGGATGTCAAAAATAATAATCAAATCAACAGACATTAAGGTTAACAAATAGGAAGTCCTGTTGGAGTTTGTGTGTTAGGGTTTAAGCATTTTGTTTTGTGATTAGTATACTTCTGGCTAGATGTGATTTAATTAGCTTAGCTGCCAGCTATGGTTTATGAGAAATTAACCTTTAGTCTTGTATAATGTATGCACTGGAGTTTTCAGGAGAGCGAGAGAGAGAGAGAGAGCGAGAGAGAGAGAGAGAGAGAGAGAGATGGGGGGATTTTGTATGCATGCTTGTGTGCATTCGTGTGAGAGAATTTCTCTTTACCAGTCGTTTATCGTTACTTTAAATCTTTGTGCTAATTATAGAAACCTTCAAGAAAACCTAAATAGATCAACCACTAGCTTGGTTATTAACTGCACCTTCGGGTATTACCACACAGCTGAAACACACTGTTATGTTGTAGTACAGTATCTACTGTAACATAAATAATCTTCAACAACACACATGCACTCTCTATCATTGTCTGTTAAGGGACTATTTTAATAGAACTATGTAAGTGGCTTATGACATCACATAGGTTTTTAAACCTTAAAGGTCCCATACTTTACTATTTCTTTAACAAATTATCCCAGGTCTTTCTCAAGATCTCCACCAAATTGTGTGTGTTAATGACCAGGCTAAAATACCCCTTAGATAATTTTTTCATACAGCAAGTTCCTTTTATTTCACTCCTCCTAAAAATCTGCCTTCCTATCTGAGGTCACATTAGGGGGATCTAATGGGCCTGTATGACAGAAGAGAATAGAGAGAAGACAAGGATTATTTATTTTCACGTTTTTTGCTTGTATACACACACACTGGAGACATTCAATCTGAATGTGTAAGAATAACTAAAAAGTGACCAACACACATGGAAAGAACTTCATCATACCACAGAACCAAACCAACAATACATGCAGCTGGAATTTGATGGACTGCAGATGGACAATAAACAAATATGGCCTCTGCATGCAGTATATGGCTAATATCAAGCATTACTTATACTGATCACTGGTTCATTTGGACATACTATGAAACAGCTTAGATTATATTGTAACAGTGATTACACATGAATTTTGCCATGAAACCGAGCCAGGGACTCGAACAGCCACAGTTGGTGAATCTACCGGTAGCAGATCATAGTCATCATTTTACAAATACATTATGTTTAGGATGTGTGATGCTTCTGGGGGACCATCTGGCCACCTAATGTTGACTGATTTCCTGTTCATTAGAATTGATTAGCTGTGAAAGTCAGAGCTCCTGAAGTACTCCTGTTTGTCTTTTAAAGTGATCTGGACAAACATAATTCTGCATTTTGTTAGTAATAAATGTGTGTTCTCCGTCCTGCAGAACCACGAGAAGGAGACGGCGTTGCATTGTGCGGCTCAGTACGGCCACTCGGAGGTCGTGTGTGTGCTTCTTCAGGAGCTGACCGACCCGAACATGAGAAACCGGCGTGGCGAGACACCGCTGGACCTGGCAGCACTCTACGGGCGGCTGCAGGTGGTGCGTCTGCTGCTCAATGCTCACCCCAACCTCATGAGCCTCAACACACACCAACACACGCCTCTGCACCTCGCGGCCCGCAACGGACATCACTCCACCGTGCAGGTGCTGCTGGAGGCCGGCATGGACGTCAACACAGAGGTATGTCAAGATCTCTCGCAGGTTGAAAAGGAGTAGGTATTATTTATTTAGATTTGTCTAAGTGGTTGCCAGATCCTCTCATTACAAATTTTAATTAATCTTTTTTTTTTCTCACAAAAAAAGTGTCAATCTGCCAGTCAGTCGGGGAGGATGAAGAGTAACATCCGCTTCTTTTAAAACAAGTAAATGCAGCCAACTGCTGTACCACAGAGCAGCCTAATACAGTTGGAGAAGAAAGCTATCTGCTCTTTTTTTGCATATACAGTATATAAGCTCAATTCGCAACATGATTGTCTAGAATCACTGTGATTAACAGGACAGAAGCATACTGTATAGCGTCCCTTCAGCCTAATAAACATTTTTGCCCTCTAGAACACCCAGAGAACATCTCCGTGAAACCCTTTGTCTGTGAAACCCTTTCTGTTGTGACAACCCAGTAACTGGATTTGACTCCACTGGTTTTGACTCTGCTCTGACAACACTCTGTTATGTGCTTGAGTGAATATATATTTGCAAATAAAAAGATTTGCCAAAGAGAAAGATAGAGGGAGAGAGAGAGAGAGAGAGAGAGAGACGATGAGGATGATGCTATGGAAGTGAAAAGAATTGAGAAGGAATACATGCGAGCGATGGAGAGAAGGTCCTGCTGAGATTTTTGCCCTGGGAGAGATGAATAATTGATCTCCTTCTGAAAAAGAACAGTCTGTTCCTCTGGCAGGGCCTCTGGCCAACACATGTGTGGGGTTATTTGTGTTTTTACTACTCGTGCTATTTATCACTCACTCCTTATATTCATCAGCAATCTGTTTCACTTAAGAGTGTACAGGTGGGTTCTGTAATTTGAAGTGCAGTCTCATTATTGTTCTCAGTAAAGGTCCATTACTTTTACAGTAGTCAAACGTTTGCGCACACGTTTGGATTTATTTTTTACATTTTAGAACAATTCTTCCCCCCCACCCCCCATACGGTGATGTCCAGGCGCGATCTGCCATGGCAAAGCTGTACCAAGAATCAGGCGGAATTCCAACCTATCCATTGGCGTCTTTGCAGATCGATGACTGACTTGTATGTGAAACACCTACAGTCTCTTTTACCCCCAAACTATAATAAGAACCACATATGCCATTTGGTAATTAAGTAACAGTCAGTTGTTATTTTAAAACATGAAGGTCAGCTGTTTAGGAATAGTTCTTGTAAGAACAGTATTGTGTCTGGTGCATTTGCAGAACCCTTCATGCACCATGATGAAACTGGCTCTCATGTAGACCTTCCCAGGAAAGCAAGATCAAAACTTACAGTTCATTTAGAGTTACCAGCCTCAGAAAGCAGCAATTAACAGCACCTTAGATTAGAGCCGTTATAAAGGCTTTACAGATCGTGAGTAACAGATACATTTCAACATTTACTGCTCAAAGGAGATTATTGCATAATTTTCATGCCTTCAGTTTTAAGGTGTTGTTTTAAAAGTGTGTCCAAACTTTTGTGTGGTAGTGTATGTGAAAGCAGCTGTATAAACCCAGTGGAGAGGACGAGAGACCGGGTTGAAACCTCTCTTCATTTTTTTTTCTCTCTTCTGCCCTTCTTTCCTCTGACAGAACTGACACGGCCTGGAAAAACAGGATGAGCATGTGATACTGTTCTGATACTATATTTTAGCTTGTTTAACTGGTCTCACACTTATAACACATTCATAATCTTAAGGTCAGAGTGGAGTCTGTGTTTGTTGCTTTTATTATGAATTTAACACCATGTTCTTTGTTTATTCACATTTCCAATAAGACAATCCCATGACAATTTCTGACGTGTGCAAATTTGCCATCAGGAAATAATTGCACCCTTTCTTGTTGTGCAAATGAATTATGTATGGTGTGTTTGCTCTCCGTTTACTCACGTTATATAGCTGACAGATGGATGTACAGTATAGTTTGCCTGCTGGATTTAAACCAAAGAGTTAGACAGTACTCCAAAGCATGAGGAAATTCACACAGAGGAAAAAATGAATGAGACTAACCCAGTAAATGTGAAGCAGTCTATGGTGACTGCATTATAGTCTAAGTCACTGCATTATGAATGAGCTGACATAACAAATCATACGGTGATGTCCAGGCGCGATCTGCCATGGCAAAACTGTACCAAGAATCAGGCGGAATTCCAACCTATCCATTGGCGTCTTTGCAGATCGATGACTGACTTGTAGGTGAAACACCTACTGTCTCTTTTCTGAAGTTAAAGCCTATAGCTATTGTGCTGCTTGTGTACTGTAGGTGATATTAAGGGGAACCTATTATGCAGAATTCACTCTTTTTGACATTCCTATTGGTCTCCAGTGTGAACGTATCCTTCATTATTTCCTTTTTCCATTTTTGTTTATACATATTGTTCAATTTTATCAACCATTATACCATTATAAAAAAAGATGCAGGGATTAAGTGGTTGCATTGACTCTCATCTGACTCAATTCCTTGTTTACTGCTTTCTGATAGGCCAGAAAATTGCCCTTCTGTAAAAGGCTTTGGAATTGAGCATGGGTTTAAGGAGCTCATTTTTGCTTTAAGCCACAAACACTGAAACATGTTTGAACCAGGGATGAAAAGGAAAGGTATTTCACCAGGGATGACAGAATGAATGATCTAAGTGGTATTTCAGCTGGAACTTTAATAGATACATTTTGGAGTCCTCTTAGAGTTATGATCACTTGTAAAAAGGAGTACAATATGGCACCTTTAAACTAACTCATGTATTTGAAGACTTTACAAATGAACTCTCACACTTAAATGAAAGAGGGCAATAGAGAGCAGCAGTAGAGGAATACTTTAATTTCAGCAAGTTAAGTAAGAGTGAAAAAGAGTTTTCTATTTTTTTTTTCCTCTGCTGATATTATTAACTAGTCATCATGGGAAACAGGACAGGAAGTGTTACTCGCTGAGGGAGGGTTGTACTTCCTGGCTTGCTGTGGGACATCCACAGAGCTCATCTAACGCTTTACAGAATACACTGCTCCTCAAAATCACGTACGGTCTCTGAACATCATCTGTGGACCAGCTGGAGGGAAGGACACTCGATACGACAGTAGGATTACTTTCTGTGAAACCAGTGAGTGTGTTTGTGAGATTGACTTGGATTTGAGACTCTGAAATGAAACTCTTAGACCTGAGACATTAAACATCAGTGAAACTACACTTTTAGAGATGTAAGTAAAGATAAAAATGTCTTGATTTATTTTCATTTCTTTTTTGTGTGCGCAGGTAGTGATGAGTTGTTTAGTATTTGTACGTGTTCTGGATGGCGTGTAGTCAGGTCAGGGCCGTCCAACAGTACTTTCGAAATGAGATGATTTAAGCGAATGAATGGCAATAATAAGGTCAATAGAAAGGAGATAAGACTCTTGGACAGAAAGGAATATTCCAGTATACATGTTTTGCCTCTGCCTCTAGAGCCACTCTCCTTGTCTCTGTGACCGATGCATGTTGGTTTGTTGGCTGGATGTACTGTGTAGTGAGTGATTCTGCACTCCTGTGGCCAGAAACCTGGGAGCCTTTACACGCTTGCTGTTCCTGTTTTCATCTTTCATTCATCTTCTCAACTGCTCTTCAGTATTTTCTCTTCATATCCAAATACAGCTAATACTCTACTCCATGTACTCACCATGTTTGCTGCCATTCTTCACTTTTATAACCTTGTAGATGATGAGGATTTATGAAGGCATAATTGTGTAATGCATGATGAATCTCCAGGCATGGAGTTTAATTTCCTTGCAAATTGTCCTAGAGGATAGCGTGATTATGTCGATTTAGATGAGTTAAGACACGTTTATATATTATGTCTCTCATTTCGGTGTGTGTGCTTCAGTTATCGACACTTGGGTCTCTCTCTCTCTCTCTCTCTCTTTCTCTCTCTGTGGCGGGCAGACGGAGAAGGGCAGCGCACTACATGAGGCCGCTCTTTATGGAAAGATGGATGTAGTTCGGCTCCTGCTTGACTCAGGTATGTTTTCCTTTTCTCCTTTCAACGGACTAAACTTTTTTGTTCGAAGCCCGGTATCCTCTTGCTCCAGTTCCGTAGTTCCCTTTGTTTCGCCGTGTGTATGTGTGTGTGTGTATGACCTTGCAGCTCCCCTCTCAGAGCCATCTGTGGAATAGGAAGCATGACATTCAGGAGCTTCCTGCGTAGTGAATAGGCTTGGGGATGTTGTACTTTTTCATCTGGTATTTGATGTGATTGAACTCAGTAAGAGGGAGAAACATTCTTCCCATCCTGTAGCCCTTGCGCAGGACGGCTAACAGTGTTTTTTAGTGTGTTGTCTCATTAGCATTGTCTCATGTAACGATAAGGGCATTATTCAGTATCCGGGTCTTTACATAAACTGAAACATTTGCGAGTAATGTTTAGTCATGACGAGAAGTAAGTCTCATGTGTTTTCCAACTTTTATTCATCATCGTTTTCTCATTTTTCCTTTTCCATTTCTCTTTCTCTCTTTCTTAGGAATTGATGTCAACATTAGAGATTGCCACGGGAAAACTGCACTAGAGATACTAAAGGAACATCCAGCCCAGAAATCACAACAAATCACTTCCCTCATACAAGGTAATCAGTTTAAAAACACAGGGCACTGACGTCTCAAAACACAAAATGAGCAAAAGAAAAATGGAGAACCCAGAGGTATCCTGTGCTAAAATGGGAAGAACATTTTTTGCAGAGACAAAGAAAAAGAGCACCGCTGTTCCATGGTGTGCATAAAGCATAAAGTCAATTGAATAAATAAATCAGACATTTCACTTGCATAAGCATTCACTCCATAGGGTCATTACTTATTAGCACCACAATTATACCTGCAAGTCTTCTGGAACCTGTTTGTTTAGGTGATATTAAGGCTTTGTCTGCTTGTCTGCTTTGTACTTCTGGAACTTGATATTCAAGTCAAATTTGCCTCCATCGTCCTTTAGCTCAACTTGCTTACTTGTTTTTTTAAGTGATTTATTTTCTACATTCTACAGCAATACTGGGGATTTGAAGTAACACACACAGTATGGAATTAGTTAATTATGTAACAACAACAAGTTTGTTACTTTAAGACACACAGGTCTGCAGTTCTGGAATAGTTCTTGCAAGAACAGTATTGTGTCAAGTGCATTTGCAAAACCCATCAAGCTCCATGATGAAACTGGCTCTCATGAAGACCTTCCCAGGAAAACGAGACCAAACCTACAGTACCTCTGCTTTTTAGTCTATAGTTTATAGTTACCTGCCTCAAGAATCACCAATTATTAGCACATTGGATTAGAGCCGCTATGAAGACAAATCATGCAAAGCAGATACAGTACATCTCACCATTAACTGTTCAAAAGAGATTATTGGATATTTTGGACGCCTTTGGCATTATTTTACAATGTGCAAAGAAATAAAAAAATAAGGAACGACCATGGAGTTAGTAAGGGATCCCAAACTTTTGAGCGATAGTGTACAGTATGTATAAATCATAATTGTCAAATTGTCCCTGATGAGCAAGCTGAGGGCAACTGTGGCATGAAAAACCTCACTGAGATGGCAATAGACAGATAGATAACGTATTAATCCCAAAGGATAATCAAAAAGGAATTGTATATTAGGATGAAACCTTGAGAGGAACCAGACTCAACAGCGAACCCATCCTCATTTGGATGATATCAGATAGCAGGAATTGATCTGCAGTTATACTCTGTGTTGGGCAGCTGGAAGTTGCCTAAATGTACAACAAATTTCAGTCTTGGACTACTGAGTGACTGCAGTCACAAGTCATCGGAGAACAGATGTCTTCTTCAGCCGAGTCCAAGAACATGGTGGAAGCGTCCCTAGTCACGCACATCCCAGGCAGACCACATGGGGCCTCCATGGGCGATGAGATCTCCAACTAGAAGCGGGGAACCAGGATGAGTCAGACCAGTTCTGGAGGGCAGAGGGGGTTTGGATCATTAGCCGTTCAGGAGCGCCATGTGGAGCTTGACAGAGTGCGCGCGCGCGAGAGAATAGTTTGGTGTGATTAAGCAGGGACTCCGGTATGATTAACTATGACAGCATTACTAAAAGAGAGAAAAAGGCCAGAAGGAAACCCAGACATGAGGGCTTCTTGAGATGTAAAACAACCAGTCACTGAGTTATCAATGAGAGTGGGGAAGATAACATCTAAACATACCAGTACAATAATACTCTACATCCAGGAGTCCCACAGATATGCACCTTTAGCCAAGACAAATCTATTCACAGAAGGCTTGGCAAAATAAATAGGATTTAGCCTAGACTTAAACACTGAGACTGTGTCTGAGTCCCGAACACTATTTGGAAGACTATTCCATAATTTTGGGGC
>JAQMYK010000012.1:28036705-28051167 GCA_030014345.1 Clarias buthupogon | reverse complement strand
TATATATACACAGATATATATATATATATATACACAGATATATATATATATATATAGAGAGAGAGAGAGAATATTGCTTCAGGAGGACAGAGTTAACAAAAGTGGACTGGGATCACATTTTAGTGTTTTAATGTGCATGTAGTTAAAGGATAAGGAGAGTGGTGGTGCTGTTTGCTTGTGTTTTATTGTGTGTCCCTGCATCACTTTTTATGAGTGTGTTGCTATGGGAACTTGATGGAAGTAAGCTGCGTATGGAAGTCTGTAAGATGGAAGTAAGCAGGACCTCACTGCACTTCTTACTGGAGCACTGTGGATGGAATTTATGGATGAGTAAATAGACAGAGAGATAAACACTGTATATAGTGAAGAAGTGAAATGCATAGCAGTATCAAGCAGATAATGAAGACAAGCTTCTAAGCAGCTAAGCAACCAATCACACAGTCGTGTGTTTGTGTGTGGGTGTGTGTGTGTGGGTGTTAAAGGCACTCCTAAACTGTTAAAAATGTAACTTGATTTACATTAGCAACACCAGGAATTACTGTGTGCGCATGTGTGTGTTTGTGTGTGTTAGTGGGCATACATTTTTTTTTGGTGTAAAAGAAAGGAATATCTAAAAGCTGTGGCCATGTAAAAGGGAAAAAATACACTTTTTATTAAAAAAGTGAGAAAAAAAAGCCATAACATTAATTAGCTGCAGTGATAATTAGTCATTTAAATGTGTGTTTCTATGGGTGTGCATGTTTTATGACTTGTAATGTAATACAAAAGCGAGGACCCCACATAGAGGGATTTCCTCCCTCTCACAGGAAGTGTAATTATCCTGCAGGAAGTGTAATCAAGTCACATGCTGGCCCACCCACCTGCACCATGTGTGTGTATACATCCCTCTGCTGCCATGGCAACAGTGAGGGAGGCTGAGAGTTGTGGGTTCCTCCTGTTAAGAAGAATATTTCAGCACCTCTAGACATGCTTAATTTGTCAGTCCTTTTCTCCTGCAGTGACACACATGCGCACACACACACACACACACACACACACACACATACACACACACGCACAATGGTTCTTATAGTTGCTAGGAGACAGAAATTCATAAAGTGCAAGGCGTGGGATACCCGCCTACTTGGCATTGACAGATCCATCCAAAAGGTGCGTCAGAGCGCCGCACAAGACGAGAGAGGAAAACAGAGAGGAGCGGGGAGCACCTTTTCACTGTCCATTCTCTCGTTTTCCCTCTTCATCTTTCCCTCTTTACATACTGTAGACATCATCATTGGCAGGCAGTTTTAAGAAAAAGGCAGGCTAACTGAATTACGTGGTTTTCTTCTTGGCATCTTGAATCATCAGCTACATCATGATACTAAATAAGCCATCATGATACTAAACAAATGTGCACAGCATTTTTAGTTCCATGTGCTGATAAGACGATTAAAAAAAATAGATGCAGATAATATGTGACAGTCTGTTAGAATGGAAAGGGACTTAAATCAGGTTTTTGAATCACTTTAGAGTCTTCATCTGCCTTGCTATAAAATGGCACTACTTTTAAACTGCTATTTATACAAACACACAACGTGCAGTACCTTCAATATACTTGCAATGTTTAAATGTTTCAGAATAAACATTTCAGAAATAAGTCAATGCTGAACATGAGAGAAAAGCACCAGAACGCCCAGTGCATCACAGCCCATTATACATGGTACCCAGCAAGCAAGAAGACCAAGACTTCCGACCAAGCCTCCAAACTCCCCAGATCCCAATCTAATCGAGCACCCACAGGATGCACTGGACAAACAAGTCCTATCCACAGAGGTCCCATCCCACAACGCAGAGTACCCACAGGATTTGCTGCCAACATCCTAGTGCCAGACACCAGAGTAAACTGCCAGAGGCCCTGTGGAGACGCATCCTGAGGGAATGCCCAGGTCTCACAAGGGAAGAACCCGAAACCTAGATGGTTTTAATGTTATGGCTAATTGGTATATTTGGTTTGATGTAATAGTAAGAAGGGAGTTCTAGTCAAACTGAGACGAAAATTCTTGAAGTAGAAGAAATTTCTTGAATTTCTTGAATTGAAGGTGTTGAACGATTAACATTTACAGAAGACTTTGAGCACAGTACAGTGATGAGACTCTTAACCACAATAAGACATCTGAATGGTGCAAAGGTATTAAAGAAGGCCGTATGTGAATGATGATCCCGGCCAAGTTTGCTCAGAACCCACTGCAGTTCATCGAGTGAAATACATGATCCTTGTCTTGGAGTGGAATGACTGATCTGTTGTAGATCATTTTGACTTTATTTAATATTTAATTTGCTCAGATATTTGTTTAAACTTTTGGAAAATGGCAAGAAATAGACTTAATGATGTTATTCAATGATTGGCCTTGACATTAACACCACTGAATAACATGATCACCACCTACTGTATACATCAGTAAACTGGTGACAGGATCATGGGACCTCAAGGCTCACCAATTTTCAGGAACCAAAGATCTAGTCCAAGCCCACAGAAATACCAATGCAGCAAAAAATTTCAGAAATAAGTCAATGCTGAACATGAGAGAAAAGATGTTTTTCTTGGAGCCTTCAGATCAAGTGCAGCCTACTGAGCCCTAAAACTTTCTAAGGGCATCAGTCCAGACTTTGCAAACATTTCTTGTTCTTGACACTTTCTGTCCTCATGAATTTATCATTAAAAAACAGAGAACAGGTGCTCAGTGATGGTGGGATACCTCAAGGAAAACTGAAAAAGATGTCCCTCTACAACTGGCTAAGGGCCACCTGGATGTTTTGTGGAAAGATGGCATGGAATTTTAAACTTCATCATAAAAGCCTACAGTATGTTTTAGCAATTACTATGAAATATTCATTGGTTTTAGGTGAATGAAAAGGAAACATGTGAGTCATAAGACGTGTAAGACTAAAGGTGGTCTTTCATGTTTTAAGAGTTTAACTAATCGTGATGTATTTATTGTGTTCCATAATTTGTGTTCCAACGGCATTACACTTCTACAGTATTTACATCACATAACATCATATTTGTGTTTAGAAACGGCACTAATTGTTGCTAAAATGTTTTTTTCTGAATGCTTTACATCATAGATTTCCATGTAGTCTGAAGTGAAAAGTCTTTATAGAGAATGAGTGGAAATGTACCAAATGCTTCCAAGAGATTCATTTCACATGAAACATTTTCAGAATAGCAGGACAGATTTAATTCTCATGACTTTCACAAATCCACACAAATCCAATTTCCCATTTTTGCCAGAATAAAATATATATATATATTTTTACAATTGATGTATGATTTGTGTGCAAAGCCAAACATTTTAATAAACAGAAGTGTTTACTTGACAGTTACTGTAATGGGGAGAATCTAGGCGTTGCCCTGAGCTGACTATAGCACCCTCTTGCTGCAGTGCTCAGAATGAAGCTTCTGTTTGTGATGCAACAAAACATTTCTGAACATAAAACACATGAAACTTACTTTGTGTTGCTTTAGAGAATGTGTTCAGGTAGATGTGTTTGGTACATTTTGGTGCAGAGACGTTTAGATGCTGTGACCTGATATACAACCCAGTTCTTTGTGGCTCAAATCAAGACTGTAAACTTTTAATTATTTGAACTTACTGTAAGTTATTTTAACTAGATTTGTCATCTTTCTTAAGAATTAAGGGATTCAATAAATAACACTTATTTAAGCCATGCATTTAAATCAGATTCTGCAAAAAGGTACATTTGTGTTGAATTTGGACCCCTTAGCATTTTATGTGTACACCAAAAAGGAGTGTGTTAATGGCACAACATATTATTCTTCATCCAGCAGAATCTTCAGTCTGTGATCACATCCATCTCCCCAGTTGCAATGTAATGTAAATTAGTTTATACTTTTCCTTTTTTTCTTTTCTTTTTCCGATTTGCACTTTCTGCTAGTCGTTTGATCTTACTTGCCTCTTTGAGTTCTAATCTTCTCAAAGCTTGACAATTTTTCATGCCTCATAATATTATCAAAGCATTGTATAAAAATACTGGATTTTAAAACGATACATCTTGCAATTCTTTATTCTTTAATGTCATGTTTTGTTTAATGCAGGCAAGGCATAATTGCAGATGTAAAAACTATAATGAAGATTTTATCAAACCAAACCAAAACAGAACAAATAACATAAACAAAGCTATTAATACTTTCAAAAGCAGGGCACATAACAAATTTAATCTGAAACTATGACAACAGAAACAAAGAAAACAAACCAGATGTAAGACCTCTTGCTGGTTAATCCAAGGCCTTTTTATACCCATGATTAAATGAGCCACAGTTGATGAGCATCACAACAAAACAAGAGGTGCACTCTGGGAAATGATGTCCAACACAAAGTCAAAACAGAAAACCAAGTCTATGGGCGCAATGCACCATCCAGGGGTTGTTCCTGACATAACCCTCCAAAAGGCGCTATCTCCGCCTCCAGTGGTTCAGGACAAACCCTCCAAAATCTTTTGTCTGGCCTTCTGACACAGAGGCTGTAGAGTGTGTCCTTTGGACTGAGTAGAGAGCTGACATTAGAGACTTGGTGAGTGCTGACTCTGGCTGAGACAGGGTCGGGCATGACTCAGGAGCCTCAGGTGCCACAGGACATAGCTCAGGTGGCGCAGGGCTCTCTGAAGGTGTCTCTGGGTTTTTTCCAGGCTTCCAGGGTTTTTTCCGATCTGGCAAGACTGTCATAAGTCTCAGAGCATTCATGGTTTTCAGAGCAGACAGGGGCTTTAGAGCAGACAGCAGTGCATTCATTTCATGCTTTAGCTCAAATATCTTTACCATGATAAAGCACAGATGTTAACTACAGCATTGAAAATAAATCTGGTAGAAAATAGAAGAGGAGCCTGATGATGCTGCAAACTCAAATACATATTGTTTCTCATGAACTCCCAATTAATTTGAGAAACTCCCAAAAACACACTCCTGAACCCATACATTTTAAACCCCTTGATGTGGTCTTCATGTCCTTGTGACTGTCAACAACAGGGCTCACACTCTCTGAGCCCTCATTGATTTAGAAGCTGACCAGAACCTGATCTGCCCCACACAGTGGAAACCCTTAAATGTTCATCCATCCCTTTGGAGCAGCAAGTCTTGTGCTATCTCTCTACCACCACACAGACCATATGATTGCAGCATTGATCTTCTTTCTGGCACTACTCCTCCCAGGGATGTCCTTAATCTATCTCTCCCCCAAAGAGAGAGGCCATAGACAAATATCTCCGAATTAACTGCAGCTGGCATTGCACAACCATCTTTTCTCCGGCAGGTGCTGGATTATTCTTTGTGGAGAAGAAAAACAAATCATTGTAGCCATGCATTGATTATGGCGGACTGAATTAAAAGAATCTTCGTCTCTCATGACTTGAACTGATGCAGGGGGTCACATTTCCACCAAACTTTACTTCAGAAATCTCCTCTTCAGGACCAGGAAAGGTGATAAATGGAAAATCACATTTAACATGCTCCCCAGTCATTAAATAAATATCAGGTGGTGCCTTTCGGGTTAACTAATGCACCTGCTGTCTTCCAAGCCTTGATCAACAATGTTTTAAGAGATTTTCTGGACATGTTTGTATTTGTCTACCTGAACAACATTCTGACGTTTCTCAATCTTGTGATGAACAAGAGATTGAAATCTCCTAGATCCAGATGGACCCACACAAAGTCATGGCCATCACTGTATGGCCCGCACCCATCAATTCCTATCCGCGAACAACTGCTTTCATTCGGGCATCCCACAAGCATTCTCCAACCAACACACTTGTTTGGGCAACCACTAAACCCTGATCCCTTGATGCTGTTAACCTGCATTTGAGTTCTTTTCCTCTACTCTCAAGCTCTTTGGACCAGATGACAACATCTCTTACACAGGATTTATATAGGGCTGATACTAACAAAAGATTTTTTAAAAATAAGGTTAAACATGCAAACAAAATGGAAGTTATCTGTATAGGATGTTTCGGGGATTGAAACCTTGAATTTGCTGGCTTATCCTCAAATCACACCCTGATCAAATTGTGAGTGATGATGTACAAAAGTGATCAGCTTATATATAACAGTAAAGCTGGAAAAAGATCTCACATGATGTACAGTATCTTGTTTCCATTTTGTCTTTACAACACAAACCCTGTCATTTTAACAGACATCCACTATGTAGACATCCACTCTAAATGATGTCATTGCTCTTTATCAGCAATGCACAGTCTCAAAGCTCACAGTGCAGTGAGGGAAGCTTCTTGAAGCCATGCCTTCATTAGGAGAGGAGATCATGCAGAGCCCTACTGGGTGGATGCCCACAGCGTTGTGAGGAGTTGATGAAACTGAACCTTTCCAAACAGGAGTGCAGGAACACACTTTCAGAGTAGTACATCAGAGATAGGTCTGTAAAGTCAAGTAGCTCAAGAGGAATACGGTATCATACTGTAGCTCTTGACCCTTTTTTATGTCTGATCTGCTTCATTTCATGAAGGTGGCAAATGTTTTAGGCAATGCCTCACTTATTTGCTTCTCTCTTTGAGCCATTTTATCTTCTAAGTATCTCTCTTGTTCTCCCTCCGTACCTGTCACACAGAGCAAGTCTTACAGAGATTAAAGAGATGCAGTGTGTGTGTGTGTGTATATATGTATGTGTGTGTGTGTGTTTTTAAAGGTTTATTGGGAGAAAAAGCTGCTGTATTGCTTTTCCCTGTCATCTGACTATTTTTTTCATCAGTGTGTTTTTAAGCAAATTTAGTACCAAAGACACGAGTAAAGTGGTGTAGGTCTAAATTGAATGGTAGGTCTAATAACAGTCTGAAGACTGTTTTTTGGCAGTGTTTCCACCCAGGCTTCCCGACCTCTCCTTTCGATATCCCCTCCTCCCGACTATTCACTTTTGTCCCTGCTATATCAGACTGATTGGAGAAAAAAAAGTCAGCATCCTGTGCCTGACAGTAGATGGTGCAGTTCAGTAAGACTACACCTTTTTGTTATATTAATGTTTAATTAATGTTGTTAAATGTGTTGTTTTGTTGCTATTCAGTCTTGGTAGCACAGCATGATATCGCCGCCACCTTTCTTTCACCAAACCAATACAGAAATTTATGTCAACAACCCTTTACACCTTAATAAAAATTTATAGGAGCTCATGCTCTATATTCTACTTGGCAATTATATTATAGAGGTATTTTTACTTATTAATTTATTTTCTGACTCATTGAGATGTTTGGGTATACCTGAAATAATACATACATTGCTTTTTGGAATTGCAAAAGTATGGAAGAAATATTATGCAGACATAAAAGCCTACATTCATATTTAAAAACCATGCTACTTAATTCGTATTTTTTTGGTCAGATTGCATTTGCATGTCACGACAGCTCACATTCATAATTACAGGTGACTTTCATCCGACTCGTACATCCATATGTCTTTGCTCACATAATCTAGGTTAAAATATTCATTTTAAACAATGGGTGTGATTTTAGCAACAATATGCTTGGAATTTTGCTCTGGAGGATGGCAAGCAGTTTAGTTGGCTGTATTTGTTAAGGAGAAGGAAGAAAGCCAGATGACTGTTTTAGCACTGCAATGAAATCGCCACGCTGCCCAATCCTCAAAGGTGATATCAGCACTCTATGCGGAGACAAAAGTTGAATAAATTCTGATCGCTTTCATTCAAGTTACATGGCCACATATCAGCTATACAGGTATATCCGATCTAGGACTACATCCGAAAGTGACTCAGATCAGAAACCGAAAAGCATCAGATTTGTGCTTTGAGACAGCGCTAAAAAAATCTAATCTGTGTCACATTAGGATAAACAATCAAAACTGAGTCACTTTATGCTGGTAATGTGAATATAGCCTAAATGTTTATTTGTTCGTTTGCCCAATATATGAATGACTTGCAGCATTTGAATGAAACTGGAAGTACTGTAGAAGAATAATTTATGCACATTTATATGACTTATAATGTAAAAATTATATGACTAACATCTTTCAAACTGCTGTTCTATGTTAAAAATGTCTTTTTGTGTCAGTTTATATCTCTTCCTTGCAGAATCTGTTACTCTTTGCAATGTTTCTTCCTCAAATATTATAGTGAGTTCTAGTCATAAGTTCTAAATATGCCTTTTGGGAAAATTTTCATACTAAAAAAACACCGCCCCCCCCCCCCCCCCTCCCCTTCCTTTTTTTTCTTTTGCTCATTGTTAATGTTATACATTAACATTGGATATGAGTGAGTTCTGTTCCGAGAGCTCGCTCGTAAGTCCAATTTGTTCCTACTGTACATCCAACAAACATTGTCTAGGTACAAACTGTGGCCTTGTACATCCAGGGTTGATGGTTCGGTTCCGGCCTCAGACCTGTGTGTGTGGAGTTTTCATCTTCTTTTTCTATGGGTACTTTGGTTTCCTCCCACAGTTTAAAGACCTGCAGATTAGATTAGCTGGCATTCCCAGATTGCATGTTCTGTTGTGTGTGTGTGTGTGTGTGTGTGTGTGTGTGTGTGCCATGTGATGGACTGGCATTCTGTCCAGTGTGTACCCCATGTCCCCCCCCCCACCCCCCAATGACCCTGTACAGGACAAGCGGTATAGAAGATGAATGAATGAATGAATTTCCCTAATATAATAATATATTCCTTTTTTTCCTTTGTCCAAATCTCCTTGTTTCCGCACCACTACAGCGCAGTTTAGTGTCTCAGATTGACAGAAAAATGTCATTGGTGACCCAAGACACAGCTCATGTTTAGTTTAATTCATGGAGCAGAATCGAATCAGGAATGCATCATTTATTCTCACTGCAATGAAACTGAGCTGAAGTTTTACGCGGACCGAGACCACTCAGTCAGCCTTTGGGACCCTGATACCCGAGTGTCACATGCCTATGCAAAATACATCAAAGAGGAAACACATTGGGGTTAATTTCAAACAGAATAAACTCTGCACATGTAAAACACAGATCTAGTGCTGAAAGTTGTGTGAGTGATACGAGACCATGATGGATCTTCTTCTGAAGTTCAGATATGAAATCTGTAGTTTGTACAGTTTAAACTTTGGAAATTGTAGTAAGTAAGATACCGATCAGCTGTAACCTTAAAACCACATAACATTAAGAAATTAGCATTGATTATGAATTATATAGCAGTACATTGATGAACAGATCATGTGCACCCACGGCTCATTTATACCTGTTGGGAGCAGCCAGAACCCCAAAGCCAGCCTACCTAGTCCGATCCCACAGGAAAGCAAACGAACACACTTGCTGAAAAAGTCAATGCTGGCCGTGATAGGAAAGTGCACCACAGCTCACCTCACACACATGATCCAGATCCCAATCAGTTCGCGTACCCAAGGGATGTGCTGGACAAACAAGGCCAGAGACACAAGGGCACAAATGAAAGTCAAAATCTAGGTGGTTTTAATGTTATGGCTGATCAGTGTATAGAATGTTTTTGCACAACTGTTGCTCAGGCGTGTTGCTGCATTTTGTAACACCAGTTCCTGTATGTCTTCAGTGAAAATGTCCAGACTTTCCATCATACTCGCCTTTTTTCCCTCTTTCTCACTCTTTCTTTTTTCTACTTCTACAACTCTCGCTGTCTTTGTGTGTGTGTGTGTGTGTATATGTGTGTGTGGTTTTAATTCCCCCAGTATCTGCCATGCTGTGCTGTGAGAGGGGCTTCTGTCCTCCAGTGTGTCTTCCCCCTGAAATCAGACATGCAGCAGTAATGCGAAAATCACAGGAAATGACAGAGCTTATTTACATCAGATACAGTGTCGACTCTTTCTGCAGAGTGAACGAGAAAAAGAGAGAATGGCACAAACAGACAGGGAACATCAAACTGAGAAGAAAGCAATAGACAATCGAAAGGTCATTATTTTATTGTCAGAGTTAAATAAAAAGAAAACCAGATGAGGTTAACTCGGGAAACATAAAAAAAATTTGTTCAGTGATTAATTTTCTAAAGTAAGTAGTCAGTGAGGTTTGTCAGGTGTCCTATGCTGCAGGGACGTGACTGGAGTTTAGACATGCTTTCTGTCCTAGTCCAGCTGCAGCACATGCACGCAGCTGATAATTAATGAGTGCAGCTCTGGATGTTTGTGTGTTTGCTTCCTTTTTGCACAAAGTTGCTCTTTGGCCATATCTCTACCATCAGACCAGACAAAGACACAGAGAGCGAGAGAGAGAGAGAGAGAGAGAGACGAGGGGAAGCAGAGAAGTGGGAGAGGCTCGGACAGTTGGATAGACGAGGACATTTAGTAAAACGTTTGCAGTTGATCTCAGTTCAGTGGTCAAGCTAGAGGAAAACATCTGAGTTTACAGGTACAGCATGAACTGCATTTATACTAGTGTGTGTGTGTGTGTGTGTGTGTGTGTGTGTGTGTGTGTGTGTGTGTGTGTGTGTTTAGGAGTGTGGCATTTTTCTCTTGATTACCCCCTCCCTCACTTCTTTTTCTAGTTCATTATTGCTGTGTGTGTGTGTAAGAGAATGATAAAACACTTAAGAAAGTTTATCCTTTTCTTATACTCAAGTGTAAATCTGTAACTAAATTTCCAGCTCTAACCTAAACACACTCTTACACACTCTTAACTCTCTGTCACTGTTACTCACTTTTTTTTTTTAATCTGCTGGTTTCCCTTTTTGTTTCCCAGGAATTTCCTCCATACTGCACCGAACATCCGAGATAGCAGGAGAGAGAGAGAGAGAGAGAGAGAGACACACACACACACACACACACACACACACATACACACACATATAGGAGCAGTTTGAGGTTAGAGGAAGTGAGTGGATCAGGTTCCCCTCCCACTATATATGTCAAACGGAAGTATCATAAATGAAGCATAATTATAAATTTTTAGCAGTTAATTTATGCATGGCATGGTGGCTTTCTATGGAGCCCTTAAGTTGACATAATAGAAAAAAAAATAATAGAAGAAAAGAATGATCGTTAAAAATGATGTAAAAGAAAACGTCCTTTTATTGCAAGATCTTGCAAAACCCTCGTATACTTCTGCGTCCTTCAAGCTGCACTTAAAAACATGATTTATGTTCTCGCATCATCCTCTAGGTCTCTAACAAATCATAGATGAGACCAAGTTTTTGTAAATAGTTCTGCAACTGTTTATATTTTTTGAACAATATATTTAAATATATTGTTTAGACTGACAGTGAGATTTAATAATGAACAAATATCGTGCTAAAAACAGAACAATTTAAGTCCCGCTTTATGCTCTTGGTTTCTAACATTAATAAATGGGACAGAATTCTTCTAACCACTCGTATCGCAGAAAGCAGGATTGCCTAAACACACACACAGGCTTGCTAACAGTTTTACAATTGATTTTCATTTGAATTAGTTTTCAATTTACTTTACTTAGAAATAAAGTAAAACAAAGGCCGTGTCTGCCAATCACTTAAATTGACCCAAAGCTACCCTCTTCCCTCTCTTTCTCTTATTGTATCTATTTCTCTCCTGTTATTTTGTTTTACCCTACCGTATGTCCTTTAAGGTGTGCAGTACTTTTCATTGTCAGTAGTGCCACACTGATGATTTCATCTTTACCGAGGGATCACTCTGTTATTGGCAGTGGCAATTAGCCACTATTTAGCTGGTATTTGGGAAGTCATTTAGGAAGTGTGGGGCTTGAACGCGCCTGGCAGACAGGATGTACGATCTTTGCCATCCAAGAATGAATGAATGTAAATAGACGCTTTAGAAATAATTGAGAACGCTGATGAACATGACAATTGTCTGATTCATGTTCAGAAATACTGTACATATTCTGGTACTGTATTTATTTTTAAATTAAGTTTACTGTTTCTGGTTTATTTTGTGGTTGTCATGCTGTGGTTGAAAGCAAATTTGATATCTACTATAAATAAGACATAAAAACAGAAGCGTGTGCAGAGTGTATATGCATGGTGGTGGTGGTGGCGGCGGCTCAGTGTGTTAAGGTTCTGAATTACTGATCAGAAGGTCGGCGGTTCGAGCCCCAGCTCCGCCAGGTTGAGGCAGTTGGGCCCCTGAGCTAGGCCCTTAACCCTGTCCGCCCCAGAGGTGCTGTATAATGGCTGACCCTGCCCTCTGACCCCAGCCTACTAACAAAGCTGGGATATGCAAAGAATAAAGAATTTCACTGTACAGTAATGTATGTGACGAATAAAGGCGGTACTTCTAACTTCTGCTTCTAACATACAGTTTGAAGTTGCTTTACATGATGGAAAAGAAATACATTCTTTCTTTTGACTTAAAGTTCTTAAAAAAGAAAAATAAAGAAAAAAGTGACTTGCGTAACTAAGTGTGAGTTTAGGAATTTATTGACCCTGCTGCTAAATGACACGCGTGTGTGTGTGTGTGTGTGTGTGTGTGTGTGTGTGTGTGTGTGTGTGTGTGTGTGTGTGTGTTCTGCTCTAAACAAACAGGACCAGCAGCGTGTGGAGATATTCCAGTCTTACTCTTTTTCTGTTTTTTCTCCTGAGGATGAAGACAATCCCTATGAGTCAGTGACCACGGCTGTGACACGTAAACCCTGCTCACTCGACATCCACCTCATAAACGCTTCTACCCACAATGGTCAGTTATTCTGCATTACATGCAGTTTCTCTTAGCATAAACAGTGAATTTAAAGGCATGTCATCCTCAATGTATGTGCAATAGAAACAAAAACCCATCAAAGGATATCAGTTGATATGTCACGGGGGAGCAGCTCTTAACATGAACAGCACTGTATACAATACCTAGGGCTTCTTTTATACAGTAGCTGAGAGGTTTTATTGTTAAAACTCAAGTGAATTCTAAGGGTTCACTTTTTCCTCCAGAACTGTGAATGGGTGTGTTCTATAAAGACACATAAAAATTATGATTGTTTGTTTTATCAGCTTAAGCACACTGTTTGTCTAATTGTTATAAAAGTAAAAGTTATGCCAAATAATGATGGAAACCGGTTAACTAAAAGCTGTTCACATACTTTTCCTTGCCAATGTACAGTATATCAACCCTAATGTATTGGTGCAGTGGTAGACGTTGGTGTGGTTGAATTCCATTGGTGCAGAATGTGGCATACAAAGTGAAAGTCTGATTCATTGATGTGTAACGTGTGCCTTACATGTATGTGTAAGGTGCTGCAGATATCGTACAGTACATGCAAACTTTAACTTTTAATGCACATGCAGCAATGCAAACATTGAGTTACATGGTGTGTTCCAGTTGCTCCTTTTTCCTGTGCTGTTACTGAACTCTCAGCTGCCTCTGACACACACATACAGTACACACATAAACACACAGACAAACCAATGAAGAGGCACTTAACTCCCCAGCTGCAACTCCTCCACATTACTGTGGGCGGTTTTGATCCTACACCTACCTGAATCTAAAGGGTAGGTCTGTACAGTGAGTATACTATACTGTATATTAGGCTAAATCTTTCCTTTTAAGCATTTATAAATATATATATATATATATAATAAAAAAAACCTTTATGCATGTATAGTATTACTCATAAGTATTGATTTGTGGTGGAAGTGCAGGATAATAATATTAACAGTGTAAGATTACACAGTCTGGATTCTGGATCACATTTCCACCCACACACTCCTGTTTGTAAAGGAATTTCAGATGGCCGAATTTTTGCTGTGGTTGCATTGGCATGTTCTGAGACTTGGGTTGTCGTGGAAACAGCCCAGGCGAGTCACCTGTGGGTTGCCATGGCGCTGTGCTGCGGCTGAGCCGAGATGCCTGTAGGCAGGCTGATTCACACCTGCTGCTGCAGCGAGAGGGGTTTATATGAGTCAGGACCCAGCATCGCACTCTTTACATAATGCTATGAAGCTGTACCACGTGTGAGGCTGCAGGATTATTCAGGATAGAGATGTTATTGAAGATTATTCATGGGCATTTATTTTCAGGCAGGACCTCTTGAATGAGTATGGCGTAATATATGGAGTATGGCGTATTTTCTAGTATGGGTTTTCCATCATATTTTTGGCTCAGTCGGTGGGATGGTGCGAGAGTGTCTCCTAGGTCTTTAATCGCTTTAATCTAGCTTCCTAAGACACAGCAGGCAGTCCAGAAAGTATTAAGGAGTTTAATGCTTCACTGTGTTTTACAGAGACACTTGAAAGTAATCAGAAAACACTTTTTGTTCTCATAATTTAATGTGAAACTCATAAAAGTTTCAGAACATTTTTACACTTTACTACACCCTAAAAAATGCTGGGTTAGAGAGATGGGTTATTTGTTTAACCCAGCAAGATGGGTTAAATATTCAACCCAAATGCTACTTCATATTTTAACTATAATGCTGGGTTAATTCTACCCACATAAATTGGTCAAATGTTCTACACAAATGTTTGGGGTTTGTTGGTTCATTTTTACCTGGAATGTTGGGTTAATTCACAAATAGGTTATTATAATTTACATGTTTTACAGTG
>JAQMYK010000012.1:27996829-28022615 GCA_030014345.1 Clarias buthupogon | reverse complement strand
AGTTATGCTGTGAACATGAGCAATCCACGCACTCTGCTTTTCCTGTCATTTTCACAATAGATAATGAATAAATTGAATTAAAGCAGAAATTCTCCACCCTGTAACATTTTGTTTAGCTTCCAAATTTAGAATGCAAGAATTGCTGAGTCTGAATTTTATTTCCGCTCTAGGAATGGCACTGACCCACCTTTTGTAGGCAGTTTTGCTGAATGCCTTGTCTGTGAGTAACTCATGACAGCCACTAGCTAGGAAGACTAGAAAAAAGTGGCCAGTCTGACAGGATGTGCTGGAGTCTGGACCTTAAATAACTGTCTTTTCATATGCACGATCAGCTTGTCAGTGCAGTGGCACAGATGTTGTGTTAGCAGGGTTTGAGATGCAGTAACGTAGTTTAAAATGGGTGATGGTTTTATATATATATATGCTTGTGTTCAGATATTGACTAAGGAAGTCAAATGCGGCAATAGATTTGTGTTGGGATAATGCATAGATCATAATGCTTTATTCAGTTCACCTCTGTCTTTCTCTGACAAATATTGAGATAATACACGTGTGTTGAGAGAGAGTGTGAGACAGGTTGTGTCATAAAAGAGGCACTCACTCGGCGAGCGTTTGGCACGTATTAATTAATGTGACACCTATGATGCAACAGGAAGTGAAGACGATGATTATGTAAGACTTCCTGTAGTTATATAACAACACAACAGTCATCATCCTTGTCTCTCTTTCTCTCTCAGCATATCCATATGAACTCCCACTGACAGGTGTTTTGGTCCAATCTGTCTGTGTGTGCAGCAGCACCAGCAGCACATCATGTTTTTTGAACACAACAAGCTGCTGTGACTCAGAGCTGCTACGCAACAAGGCCTCGTCCACGCGACATGGCAACCCTTATTGTCCCCGGTAGTATATGCAGTGTGTGTCCTTCCTGAGCTTAGCCAAGATGATGGGTAATAAATAAAAAAGCTGCATCTTAAGAAACAGAGGAAGTTCACATACTGTACCAAGTGCAAACGCATTCTCACAGCACATTGATCTCTGCCTCCAGATAACTAAAGAGGCTCTGTGACAGAGAGGCATAACCGAGTCTTAACGTCTCAGTAATTTCTCTTGTAGATAAATCTGTATTAGCTGCAATACTTCTGACCTTCACTCTGCTTCTTCCCTTTTTCAGCCCAAGCAGCGCACGTCTCTGTCCTCATCGCAGGATGTACAGCGGCCCGTAGCGAGCCACAGTGGCGAGCCGTCTGAGGTGAGCTCATCTCTGGGCTATGCCAGTTTTAGCACCAGCCCTCCTGCTAGTCCTCTCATCAGTCCAGCTAACTACTCCACCGGGTCAGCTGAGGACTGCCTCCTTGCTGGTAAGATTGTGTAAAAAAACTTTTTTGTTCTTCAAGGGTTAAGGAAATATTCTATAGGGTAGATACACTATATGGCCGAAAACGTATGGACACTTGACCATAAAATTCATACATTATGTGTGCTTGTGCATCTACCCTTCCAGATTTTTCCCTGTATGTGATATAATATAATGCATATTTTGCTGGGCTTGAGTATAAAAGATGTGTGAAGAGTTTTTAAGATAATACAAAGGCGCTTTATGTCTGACTGACAGACCATGAGATGATCCTTTAAGCATATGTCAAGCCAGGTTCAATAATGAAATGCTACGGTACTTTATCAGTTAGTTTTTGTCTCTTGCTATTCTGAATGGTTCTACTGCAGCTGCATAGATAATGCATACATCAACCCACGTGAAATGACAGAGGTGCATATTAAAGGCACTCTGATCACATGCACGGCGTCAGGGGAAGCCAGGATGAGTGTTCAAGTCATTCATTCACTCCACATTGTGACTGTTTAAACACGATCACGTTGCCAGTAGGTGGCGACGAGAGATGTATTAATGCTACAGTATCGTGTTTTCATTACAACAGAAATTCTACATGCATGAAAGTTGAGTCAGTGGTGTGAAATATGCGATGAGGTGTTCAGGTTGGCCCAGGTTTAGAGCAGATGTCACTTCCTGTGTGTCATTTCCTTTGGACCCTGCGTGGGCAGTTGTGGAGCTAATGTTGTTACCATGGCAATGTGATTCCTGTTAGCATGGTGTGGGAGTCATGGTGACGGCGATGTCTGTAATGATGAGATTCTGGCAGCCGCCACTCACCAGCACTGTCTGTATGTTGTCTGGCACCCTCCTCTTCATGAGTATACGAGAGAGAGAGAGAGAGAGAGAGAGAGAGGAAAAATGGAGGTCATGTTAAGGTAAAGTATAGTCACAGGGATCGTGCTGTGTAGAGGTTTCTCTTTATTTTCCTGCTGTTTCCTGAGGATTCATCTTAGTCTTAGCTATGCTCTTTTAAAGTTTCTAGTGGCTACTTTTTAGTCTCGCTCTCTCCGTTGCCACTCAGTGTCCAAACAGCAGCCAAAAGACTGACTAAAGGTTTATTAAAAATTTGTTATGATGCACACAGAAGCTGCCAGCTGTAGAAAGGAAGTTAAAAGGCATGTGAAAAATTATAGAAGAAGAAATAATATCATTATAACTTTTTGTGCCACTTCTTTCTATGTTCTAAAAAATAATTAACATACTGTATATATCAAAACAAAAAAATCTCTTCTAAACCAATTAGTTGGTTATTTAAGCTGCACATGACACCAATAATCCTGTAATAATATTTTATTCATTAGTTTAGTTTTTGAAGAGTGTACTGGACGTACACTATCATGATCAGTTATAAAGCTGGATCGTATACAGAGCAGCTACGAGTCAAAATGGAGTTTTGAATCTAAGCAACATTTAATTAGTGTATAATGATTTTCTGAGAATTCTTTTTTTTTTTTACTAACAGTGAATTATCCTCTGTGCACAGTGTGTGGTCTGTGTGAGCTCTATGGAGCAACAGCTTGGTTTACGAAAGCATTTTTTAAAGAAATACAGAACTGTGCAAAGGTCTTGAGCCACCCCAATTTCTTCATATAAATTAAATAATATAGATCAAATTAAAGAAATGCAAACACATGCTGTATGTGCCTAAAGATAAAATTTAAAAACTGGTTGTTTTTGTAACAACCTCAGCAGCAACCACATTTCTTCTCTCGTCTCCATTCAGCATCACCAGAATACTAATCACCAGCCTGATCATCTACAATCATCGGCATCTGTTTCTCACTTGATCAAGTTAGATTTTTTTTATGCTTAAATGATTTATAGGTCACTGTGTGGCTTAACGAACAAAAAACATTCCTTTCAAGGAATGGTCATGTACAGGGACCCGACTAAAAATAAGGAATTTTGGGGGAATTTAGTAGAGTAAGTGAATGAGAAAATTTCAATTCATAAAACGGACACCTATCCCACTGGGCAGGGTATAAGCAGTAAGGACCTCTCTAGCCTTTCATCTCTTCCACTGTGCTGTAAAGGTGATCTTTTTGAAATGATCCACTGAATTTCCTCTACACTTTCTTGGCATTTCCTCTAGCAATTTCTGACCTCCTGATGTGATGTGATTCCACCACTTCAGGGATGTGTTATATGTTGGCACCAGAGACCAAATGATATTAAAAACTGAGTGTGGCGGATGTACTGAATATGACCCTCGGCTAATCATATGGCATATAGACAAGTCAACAGTTTGACAGCAGAATGCGATAGATGTCATTTTTGCACTTACTAATTTTGGCAAATTATTATTCTCTGACACACAAGGTTGTGGCGGCACGGTGGCTTGGTGTTTAGCACTGTCGCCTTGCACCTCCTGGGTCAGGGGTCGATTTCCCCCTCGGGTCTGTTTTTAAGGAAGGAGCATTGCTTCTTTCTGTGAAGCGAAGATACTTCTGTGCAACACAGCAGGTCTCCTGAGTGGTTTTTTGGAGAATGTTGAAGCCAAAGGATGTAATCTCTCTGTTACAGTTACTACCCCAGTAATCTGACTGGTACAATCCCAGCAGTAACGAATGAAGATAACTAATGCTTAATGTCCACAATTCATTCTATGAAACAGGACATTATACAATTTGGATATTGTGTAAACACCATGTTATATACAGTACTTAACAAAATTATGTGGGATACTGCAGTGTAACCACTGCTGTGAAGCAAAGAAATAACATCAAAAAACTTAAAACATGCGTGGGCAATTTGTATACAATAGACAGGAGATGCATCCATTGTGTGTGAACCTGTTACATTTGCTTTGTCTTGTTCTGTCCCCTGTTACTGTAAGGTTGAGTTGATGCATGAATGGAGCATGTCCAGTGCAACCCGGTACTATGATAGCAAGCTGACATCACTGCACCAAACTAAAATTGGTAGAACAGGAGGTTGATGCTTAAATTTAACTATTGTTTATAAAGTTTCTCGTGATCTTCAACAATCTTTGTAATTAAAAAAAAAGTTTGTGTGCAATAGAACTCAACTCAACAACTTTTACCTTGATCTAATGTGCTGCCACTGCTTTATGTCCGACTCAAAACCACAAACCATGAGTTTCTCTCATGCTTTTGAAGTAAAACAAACGTATTGTTGATACCATATTGCATACTAAAATAACCACAAACACAACTGCACGCTGATTTATCCATTTTTTCCCAAAATATCTTTCCTTTTGTACATTTTAACTGTTCAAGTAAAAGGTTTGTGTCTGCATTTTTGGCATAAAGCTTTTGGAAGGGGATGTAAAGTGAAGAATAACACTAATTCCTACATAACACTAATTTAAGGTCCTACAGTACATGAATCTAAGCCATCGTTAATCCTGTTAATGGTACAGGTATGTGGCGTGAATAAAGAAGCCTGCTATATGATTAATTTATCAGACATGCGTAATAAAGAGGTCTATTTGTAACTTGGCCACATAAAGTTAAAATCAAAACCTTTGCTCCATTGCAACAGTAAAGTACGGAGTAGGGTCACATATTGGGTAATTATGTCCAGCCAGGATTGAACAGCTCAGGGGGCAGAGGCATGAGTCATCCACCTTTCTGTACAGCATCTTAATCCAAGAATATCTTCTTATTTTATTTGAATAAAACTACAGTTTTTATACAGTTTTCACATATTCATGCCTCTTTTATCTATCATCCCCCTCTCTCTCATTTATGAGGTGCAATTTGGTGTTGCCATAGCAACTGCCATCAAACAGAGCAACACATTCCTATTTTTCTAATGGTTTGTTTTTCATAGGTGCAGGAATCAAGGCAATGCAATAGTAAACTAACATATAAGGACATTACATGCTGTATTCTGTAAAAGGTTACACCATCTCAGATCATCCAACATAAACATCTCTCTTGCATTGTCTGTCCCAAGATGAAGTCAAATGTATAAGAAACTTCTTCTGGTAGTTTATTTATAGAAGTCGCTATAGGTGAGCGTGAAAACATTACTGATGTACAGTTATGTAACCTCGAGTGAAAGGAAAGGTGTATCCAGTGCTGCATGGGGATGTATGTAGCAGAACTCCTCCTGCCTCAGCACTTTAGGAGAATGCCATGTGATGTTCACCATAATGCAGGTAACATCAAATCACATGTGTTTGGCAGAACGTCAGTAGATATCATAATCAAGATAGATGGATTCTATATTGATAGAATTCTATATGGATAAAAAGATGCCATTTTTCAGTCCAGGCCCTGAACTGTACATGACCAGTTTCAGAGGAATGTTTTTGTTAGTTAAGCCACACAGTGACCTACAGTGCCGTGAAAAGTATTGGACCCTTCCTGATTTTTAAAAAATATATTTTTTGCATATATTTTCACACTTAAATGATTCAGATCATCAAACAAAATTTAGATAACCAGTTTAAATAGCAAAAAAGCAGTTTTTAAATGATGATTTAATTTAATATGGGGAAAAAATGCTGCCCGAACCTACCCTGTTTGAAAAAGTAATTGCTAAATCATGAATGAATTGTGATTACCCACAATATTTTGTATTTTTTTGGAAAGAGGAGTTAAATTTCACCTGCCACATTCTGGCCTAATTACTGCTAGACTTGTTGCATCAAGAAATTACTTAAACATAACCTGTCTGACAAAGTGAAGCATGCTAAAGAAATTTAAGAACAAATGAGACACGTGTACCTGAATTTTACATGTATCAAGCCATTTCAAAGGCTTTCAGTGAGATCCATTATCCACAAATGGAGAAAACTTGGAACAGTGGTGAGCCTTCCCAGGCATAGCCTAGCAAAATTACACCAAGAACATGACAACTCATCCAGGAGCTTATAAAAGAACCCAGAACAACATCTAAAGAGTGTTCATGATTCAACAATAAGAAAGAGACTGGGCACACATTGCATCCATGGGAGAGTTCGAAGGCAAAAGCCACTCCTGACCAAAAGTCTTGTCTAACATTTGCCAAAAATCATCTTGATCATCTTAATTTTGGGCAAATATACTAAGGAGTATTGTGGACTAAGGAGATAAAAGTTTAACTTTTTGGAAGGTGTGTATCCTGTTACATTTTGTGTAAAACCAACACAGCGTTTCATAAAAGAACATCATACCAACAGTGAAACATGGTGGTGGTAGTGTGATGGTCAGGACAATGCAGCAGGACAATGAACCGAAACACACGCTGCTTTTTTCCCCTTAATAAATGAAATCATTATTTAAAAACTGCATTTGTTTGATGATCTGAATCATTTAAGTATGATTACTTAATTTTCAAAAAAATTTCAAGTTCAATTTCAAAATCAGGAACGGTGCAAATACTTTTTCATGGCACTGTATGAATCATTGAAGCAAAACAAACAGTGAGAAACAGGTGCAGATGATGACAGATGATCAGGCTGGTGATTAGTGTACTGGTGATGCTGAATGCTGTTAAGGTTGTTACAGAAACAACCAACTTTTAAATGGTATCTTTATGCAGTTTGCAGCCTGCACAGTAAAACATTTTTTTTTTAATCTACACAATTTATTGTAATTGTATGAAGAAATGAGGGCCATCTCATAACCTTTGCACAATACTGTAATTCAATAAAATCTATCCTAACAAAATCAATGCCAATCTGATATTTTTATATGATATGATTTATATGATGTTTTTATATACATTTCTAATTCCAATGATAAATTTTTATTCCAAATTAAAGATTGATTTTTTTAGCTATTAGTTATGGTGTGAAGATGTTCTATATGATATCTGATTCAACATTTTCTTGGTTGTTGTTGACCCTGTACTGGTCTCTAATTCCAATCATCTTTGTTTGTTAATTGTCGATATTCTTGCAATTTCTTTTGCAACCTTCCAGGACAATTAAATTCTTATGTCATTTTATGCAAATGCAATGAAAAACCATTCATGATAATAATAAGCACAAACCAGGGCAACTGTGAGCAGAAGGTCAGGCTAATGTACAAACTGATTATCAAAGAACAGGCAAGGACAAAATCTAAAAATAGAAAAGAGAGTCAAAGAAGCAGAATAACAATGAGCAGGAAGAGGGTTTGTTAAAGCCAGTATAAATCCTGAGAATCTGAGCAAAGTTTATTGTAATAGACAGGCGTGTCTAATTAGAAATCCATGAAGCAAAATCTTGCAGGTGGAGTTTTGTTGGAAGTTCCAAGCTGTATCCCAATTTGGGGGCTGCATCCTTTGAAGGCTGCATTTGAAAACCAATTACATCACAGTGTCACGACTAAGGCCGTCCCATTTCAAAGGCTCATTCAAATTCGTCTGACAAACGTGGCCTTCTTTTCCCTGACAGCAAAGGATTCAAGGGGTGGATCCTTCGTGGCCCAAGCTATTCCAAGATTCTTTCCGAATTCTTGCCAGCTGACAATAGCAGACACAGGACCAAACAGAGTATCAATGTACAAACAAACAAGCAAAGGAAAAATGAACAAACAAAAAATTGTTGAAAGAAAATTATGGAAATGTAAGAAAATATGTATGAATCAAATTGATCAGATCAGATTGCTTGATGAGCAAGCCGAGGGCGATGCTAATAAAATCCCTGAGATGGCAATAGGAAGAAACCTTAAGAGGAACCAGACTCAACAGGGAACCCATCCTAATTTGGGTGATATCAGATAGCAGGAATTGTTATGCAGACCTACTGTGTGTTAGGCGGCTGGATGTTCAATATAATAGATGATGTGTTTAAGTTAATATGGAGTTCAGTTTCTTATTGGAGGCTCAGGCAAATTGTAGGAAATTCCAGTCCTGAACTTTCCTAAAAGTCTTGATCAGCCGAGGTAAAGTGGAACCTTCGAACCTTGGAAAGCGTCCCCAGTCACCACATGCATACGTACCAGGCAGACTACACAGGGAGCGGGAGAGAGAGAAAGGAGAAGAGAAGAGAAAAGAAGAGAAAGAGACAGTTAGGCATGGTTACAGATGCATTACATGCCAGTAGTGAAGTATATCAGGTTCTTGTAACAGAAATTATGATTTTTGTAAAATCTAAATTTCTGGCTCTGTAACTTTTCTGCCTAAGAAGTCCAAGTGCATCTGTGAAGGTTGCTAGGCGACAGGAGTGGAGCTTCAAAACAAGATGACGAAGATGGAAGCAGCTGGGGATGCAAATAGGAAGGTACCCATAAACCATCGTCCCATTTTGGTCTACAGGGTCATGTGTGGTCTACTCAGTCATGAAAAGGCCACACGCATAGGAAGAGTGTATAGGCTGCTTCTTTTGAAGGATGTGGCTCCAGAATTGAGACATAGCTGCAGTTTGCTGCATTAGCCACATTTGTAGTTTGCTGTGAATTGCTGTAATAAAACGAAGGCAGGTCATGATTCAAGCAATTATGTGAAAATATGTGATATATTAACCTTATCTTTAATATGTATATATTTGTATAAATGCCAGCTTTTCATGATGTCAGGATTTTATTGTTTATTTCACTGTGTATAGCGTCTCAAGAGAAAGTCTGTTTTTTTCTGAAAAGTGTGCTGGAGAACTCAGCTTTATTGTTTATAGTAATCAATGCAAAACTGCTATGTTGTACTGTAGGAATATTTGCTTCTTTATAAAATTAAATAAATAGGAAATGATCTGGCAATTGATCTATTTAGAACATGAAATGAGAGAAAATGTATAGAAATAAGATTAATGATAATCATATTTGCTTTATTCTGAAATAGGAAATACCAAAACTAATTGGCTATATTCTAGATATTTCCACTGGCTATGATGTAATGGTTTTGCAGCATGACTTGGCTTGACAGGACTTTTTCTGGACTTGAATATATATGTAAATGAAACAGGATTGTTTCTACTCCTGTGCTGGTCCTTAAGCCATACGGAGCCACAAATCCCTCTACCATACCCGTATTTATGAGACAATTCCTTGGCTGTTTGACTGAGAGATTCACTGGCCCTATTTTTGGCAGGAAGTTGCTGCAGTTTGACATGGCACAGCAAACATTTGTTAACAAGCAATTAAACATGTGACCTGTAATCCAGTGGCAGAACAAGCAGTCTGTCTGTGTGCTGAGGATAAAGCAAGGACTGACTCTTCTTTATTCCTTTTTTCCCCTTAAAACTGAAATCCATCTCATTTCCCCCCCCCAAGTCTATGTACTGTATGAATCACTTATTCTTTGTCTCTATATTTATCTGTCTCCTTGTCTCTGTATCTGTTCTGTTGCTCGGCTTGAGCTCGTGATGAGATGACTTGGTCTTTCTCAGCTCAGTACATTCCAAAAGGCCGTATGTGTGAGTTCAAACTTATTCTGACATTCAGTAAAAAAGGAGCCCTTATCAGCATATTTATCACTTTGCCTCTGGAAGTGTCTTCTGCATGACAAGACAAGAGAGTGTGTGTGTGTGTGTGTGTGTGTGTGTGTGTGTGTGTGTGTGTGTGTGTGTGTATGCGGAGTAAATATGCTCTGCGGAGCAACTTATCAGATGCCCTAGTCACATGTTCATGTGTGTGTGTGTGTGTGTGTGTGTGTGTGTGTGTGAGCTCTCTTAACTTGAGGAAACATTCTTTGCGAGTTCATTTCTCCACACCTGTGGATAGCTGTTCAACTGCTCCTGCCGTCATGCCTTAAGGTAAGAAAAGAGGTTGAAAAGCAAGTCAGGGAGTGAGAGATGATAAAGGCCGGGGTGTTGCTGTTAAAAGGCTCTACACCATTAGACAAAACTGGATCTTTCATAGAGGCGTCACTTTTTTGTGGCAGTGTGATTTGCTTTATAATCTGTGCTCTGCTGTTGCATTTACTCTGTGAAAGATGATGAGCTTGGTTTCAATGGCCGGCTTCCTCCAGGGGTCCTGCATGTGGTGTATGTTCTTTCCATTTATTTGGCTTATGCGTACTGTATTTCTTCAGATACACCCTGTTGTTCACTGCCGTTTTAAAAGCTGTGGCATGTTGAGAATGTGGCTTGGTTTTCAGTCAGACAGATAAACTGAGAACATGTTTATTGCCTCATATTTCAATTGTCTGGATGAACATCATAATGGCATCACAGTGAATGGATATAATAGGATTTTTTTTTTACTTTGGTTTTCTGCTGTCATGGAGGAAGCTGGAGACTGACTGCCACGATTTCACCTGTTTCTGCTGAGAAGGAGAGCCAGATGAGTAATAAAACCAGTTCAGCATACTGTATATAGCCTACCTGGCTTCAGATCACATGTACAAATATCTTCTTAGTAAAGAACTAGCCTTCCTGCAGGTTAGGAGCCAATGGTAAGAATACAATACAGTATGAACTTGTGAAAAGATGCTGAAAAAACAGCACATGGAGCAATACATCATGGCTTTGTATCTCATAACTCCTGACAGACATGTTCACTTGTTAAATTTATAATGCTGACTCTACTGTTTTAAGGAGGATATTTTACATCACTTATCTGTTGCTATCAAATGACGAATATGAATAGTATGTGTGTTTTTTCCATTTCATTTCATAGCCTGAAAATGACATTGCCTATTATATTCCTTCCTCCAGTTTTTTCCATTTTAAAGTATGTGGGATAAATGTCCTGCCTTAAATCTACTATAAAAGGCCCACAACAGTATAAGAATCACTTTCTTTGATTTCTCGAGCACATTTGCTATCGTCCAACCTTTCAAGCTGAGATTAAAAGAATCCAGGAGGTCGAGATCTCCTGGGTCACTGAGTACCCATTGGACAGACTGCAATGTTGTGTGTCTGGGAAGCTGCCTGTCTGATTGCCTGTGGAGCCACAGTGGAGAACCACAGGGAACCATGTTCCCCCATTCCCCTTCAGACCACAAACCTTTAGTACAAGGCAGATCTCTGCCAGCTGCAGAAATGTCCCTGTAATGGTCAGGTGTATGAGGAATGGACAGGAAGTGGAGTACAGGGACCGTGATGCAGGGAGAACCATCTGCTTCTCAGTGCGGCCAAGACCGAGGGCATGGTGGTGGACTAGAGTAGGAAGAGGACCATAACCAGCCCAATTACCATCATGGGTCAGGACATTGAGCTGGTTGACCGCTACAGATACAGTACCTTGATGTCCTTCTTGGCTGCTGGACTAAAATGTGAACTCAGAGGCTGTGTAAAGAAAATGACGCAAAATTTTGAGGAACTATTTAATGTCTCAAGCAGGATGCTATAGACTTTCTATTAGTCTGTGATAGCAAGTCTCTCTTGCAGCAGTATGATAGGATGATGTAGTAGCATCAGACATGGCGCTACAGAAATATCCCTCAACACAGTGAGAAAGATGGCTGGCTCAGTCTTGGGCTCCTCTCTGGACAATTTAATTTCTTCTCCTGGAACAAGTAAAGTGCTCTACACTATACATCAATTTATCTATGCTATCAATTTTGATCTATTCAAAAAGCCAATTATTATAGTCCCCAGTTTTGATTATGTGCTGGTGTTACGGTTTTCTACTACTTCACACAAACATGCAAGTAGGTGAATCGGCTGCACCAAACTGCTCCTAAGTGTGAATGAGTGTCAGCAGGGTGTCTACCCACTGAGAAGGGTGTCTTCCAGCGTTTCCTGGATAGGCCACAACATTTACAATTATGTTACATTACTATAATATTTCTGTTTCTTCAAGGTCACATCATGTTTCACACATCTTGCTTTACACTTCACATCACACACAAATGCTTAGACTAACAAACGCAGGGGCTGTATAATCCCTCCTTCAGCAGCTGATCAGTTGGAGTTCCTGTTTATTCTAGCTAATTAAAAGGGAGTTGCATTATTCATTTTTACACACACACACACACACACACACACACACACACACACACACACACACACACACACACACACACACACACACACTTACTGCTCTTTTCTAAAGTTTAGTCTGTTGATTTCAGCTGATTCTGGGTCAGTAGGTCACCTTGCACCTCCAGGGTCTAGGGTTCGATTCCTTCCTCCAGGTCAGTGTGCATGGTCTCCCCGTGCTTAGTGTGTTTCCTCCCACAGTCCGAAGACATGCAGGTTAGGCTAACTGATGTTCCCAAATTGCCCGTAGTGTGTGAGCGTGTGCCCTGCTATGGCCCTGTACAGGATAGACCATGAGTGAGTAAGAGTGGGATTGATTTATGCAGTATATGGGAATTTATTTTATCTTCTGTCCGTGATAGTAATTACTTTTAATGTAGCATGATTACTCTGTTGTCTGCTCGTAGTACAGTGACAGCTCATCTTGGTTGGCCCTGGACCAATACCACCACCACAACAGATTTCATCTCAAAGGAAACCTTCACGCTGTGAAGAATATACAAAAGTAACTTCAGACCATTTCTAATTTCCCACATTTGTACTGAAAACACTATTACCTAATATAACTATTGTTTATTAGTAACATTATATAACATAATACAGCTTTGTCAAACAAGATCTTCACTTATACAATATGAGCTGAAAGAAGTTTGTTCTTATGCATTAACTTCATTTGAGATAATGATGCTTAAAACAGGAGCACATTATTGAGGCAAATGAAATTCATGGAGTGGCAAAAGGTCAAGAAAACAGAATTACATAAGCATAAGAAAATGTGTCATAAAAGATTTGTTAATCAGATAAATCACTTTTTAATTACTTTTAAAGTACTACTGTCATATTCAGTGACATACAGTATAAGTGTCATATAAATCCAAATGTTTTTAAAACCCCAGAACAAAATCTCTCCTGGCAGGTGGACTGTGAGTAGTAAAGGTGGTTTCATCTTTTGATCTCATCTCTTATCTCCCTCCACCCTACTCTCCTTTTTCCTGTGCTGTAATTTTAGTCTTTAATATCAAAGCTTGATCGTATAGTAGCACTACTGCTGGGAAGAGGTGTTCACGTTTCATCTTCTGTCTGCTCCGACAAGACAGTCTGTCTGTCTGTTTTCAACCAGAAGAGTTAACTGCAATACACAAGGCACATGGCTGTACACATAACCCATGGTCTTTATGATTAATGCACATGTACACTGTCTTCTCTTCTCTTACGGTACATGTCCGTCACATATTGCCCTCTTTCCTTGGTCATGCTGTAAACAGGGTGAACAGGACTTGGATAGAAAAGCCTTGAATTCACTGTTTCCACTTAAATGCTTAAATGCAATCTTGTCAGCAACCCAGAATGCTTAATTAACTATTGGAATAAACTGAATTGATGTAGGTGTTGCTGGTGAAAGACATCAGAAAAAAGATCTGAAACCTTTAAACCCAAAATGCCTGTTTCATTATACACTGCCTGGCCAAAATAAAGTCACACACACTAATATTTCTTTGGACTGCCTTTTGCCTTTATTACGGCTATGGTTTCAATAAGCTCAATTCCTCAGTTGCATTAATTTTTCACCGAGATCTTGTATTGATGATTGGAGAGTCGGACTGCTGTGAAAAGTCTTCTCCAGCTCATCCTAAAAATAATCAATGGTCATATGAAAGCATATGAAATTTTGTCATATAAGATTTCTTAAGTAGATAAATCACTTTTTATTCTTAAGTAGTATTGTCAGAAAAAATGTCAGAAAATTTTTTCATGTTTTTAATACCCCAGAGCAAAATCTCTCCTGATCTCTATCTTTTGATCTCATGTCTTATCAAAGCTTGATCGTGTAGTAGTAGTAGTAGTAGTAGTAGTAGTAGTACTGTAGGTCTGGACTCGGTGGTGGACAATCCATGTGTGAAAATGATGTCTCATGCTCTCTGAATCACACTTTTACAATTTATATGCCCATGCTATCAAGGAAGAAAAAAAAATCCAATGATGGAAAAACCTGGTGATTTAGTATATTCAGAGAGTCAGCTGACCTCATTTTTGTACACATAATGTTGCTGAACCTAAACCTGATTGATAGAAGCAACCCTGGATCATAACACCGGGTATGCACTACGTACATCATCCACCTCTATTATTACCTTGATGCCCCCATAACTCTGCAACAGAGTCAATTTGGACTCATCAGACCACAGACTTTTTTTCAGTGCTCCACAGTCCAGTCTTTATGCTTCCTAGCAAATTAAAGCATTTTTTTTCACAGTTAGCCTCACTGATAAGTGGTTTTCTAAACGCTAACAGCAATTTCTTGAGTTGTTGTTGTTGTTGCGAGTGTGGGAATTCACTAAATTAACTATAACTATTCTTACTTTTATGATTAAACATTTTTCCTTTTTTTTTCACTAAGCCTTTGAGTGATCTCCCGTTACACTCATTCTGGATGTTATTCTGAACACAATTTACCTTGAAGTTGATGCTTCACCACTATACTGCATTTTACACTTCTTAATCCAATTTGAGTAGTTTCAGCAATCTCATTAGTTGTTTTCTTTGCTTGACGCAGGCCAATAATTAGACCATTCTGAAAAAGAAACTTCTTTGCCATGACCACAGTAAATGTCTTCTGACATGGTTGTTTAAAAAATGCGAAGCTACTCACTGCATCGGTTAGGGTTTAATAACTTGCTGCCAGATGAATCATATTAATCACTTCAGTAATTATCCAATGGAAGGCTCTTAATTATTTGCTTAGTTAAATCCAGGTGGTGATTTATTATTTTTTTGAGCTGGGCATACCTTCTAAAACAGTAACATGTAAAACTTGCTTATCAGTAAATTGAAAAAGAAAAACATTGTTTGTGATAGTTTATTAATCTCTCACATAATTTTAGAGAAGGGTTTTCAGGAGAGAGGATGCTTTTTCTAAACTACTCTTCCATCAAGGAAGCGTGGGTGTAGCTTGGTGCTTAAGGTGCTAGACTGCTGATCAGATGGTCCCCAGTTTGAATTGTAAACAATCTTTCTCACTGTAGAATTGTGAATTTCAAATCATTTGGAGAGGGACTTATTATAACCCTTACCATAGTGATGAGTAGCAACACTATGGGAAGTTGCTTCTCTGACAGTTGCTCCTCTGAGCTCACCGCTGATGTCTTTTCTCCTTAGCGTGATGTACAATCACACCTGAATGTCCCAGAGCACCAAACTTTTATATGTTATTTATTATTACGTTATTTATACTTCTTGATGATTTACATAATCTTGTGCTGTGCATAATTTTGGAAGTAGATAGGTAGTAAATAGTAAGGAGATTACTTTATGTTTAATTAAATAAATTCTTCCATATTGAAGTAGAGTTTGCAGTCATCTGAGGCTGTGTGCTTGTTTGTAGACGTTGGTGAGGACCACACAATTGTTATTTAGGCCCTGAAGAGATTATTTAAGAACCTGAACCTTACGGCATATATTTCTTTATGAATATAAACTGTAAATCTAATAGTTTTCTTTCTTAAGTCCATTTTAGGATAATGTTAATGATAATGTTAGTCAGTGTGTGTAATTAAATAAAATACAAACAGGGAGACGATGTGTAAACTTGGTCTTCAGATACATTTCAATTTTAAACTTGAATTCTTCTGCTTCTTCTGCTTTGGCATGTGAGGATTAAATCTCAGCGAGGTGTCACTGGCAAGCTGTAAGCGTGATTAATTTGATATGTATTATGCTGATTAATAAGCGGTTGTGTGAGTCACTTGGGAGTAGAGTGAAACTCTACAGACACTAACAGGTACTAGAACTATAATTTATAAATAATAATAAATAAAACCTATAATGAATGTTGAAATATCTTTATCATATTTTATACGACTGAACAGACTTATCAAGCCACTAAAGCTACGGTTTGCTGTGATTATGCAATACTTAAACATTTGTAAATACACATGGGTATGGCTGCTTTTTAGTAAATGTCCCACCAAAAGTTATTTTTCCCCCAGGAAACCGGAGGACACACACACACACTCACACACTCAGACTCACACTTTGGCCTCCAGCTTTTATTTTTTTTCCTGCCTTCCCTGACATAGTTCCTTTAAAGTAGTGCTCATTGATGCACACATTAGGACATAAATCTTAATAGCAAAAATCTTTTAACTGATTCTGTCTTAGATGAGGCGGTGGAGCAGAGGGAGACGACGCTAAAAGACGACCGGAGGGAGAGCCGTGTTCCCGAGCAGTTCGCCGGCTTGCTGCACGGTTCATCGCCAGCTTGCGAGTTCCCAGATAATCCCTACCAGCTCTACAGCAAAGTACGCAAGGATCCTCCACCACAAAGGCACAGCAACCTGCTGCTCCCACCTAATCACGCCATCCCATTACCTTCTTCAAAGCTCCAAAAAGAACCTAAACCCCAGGTTGTGTACCGTACCATCTTCCACACCAAGGTCAACCAGAGCCCATCTGTGCAGGGAAAGAACGGAGCAAACAGGAGTGGAGAAGGTGGGAATAACAGTGCAGGGGGCTACGAGGAGAGAGCGTGCACGCTTGGAAGGATGCGGTCCGGTATGTCAAAGAACGTACCCGACCTCCAGCTTTCCAGAAGCCTTTCCAAGTCCGACTCCAACCTGGTGGTGGCGTCACCCATCGAGGAGGAAAAACGGAACTCTCGAGGTCAAAACAGCCCCACCAGACTGGAGCGCACCCCCTCCTTCACAGCTGAATGGGAGGAGGTAATATGTTATTCATCATTTAATTACAGTTACACTTATCATTATAATCACAGTTTCAAACATTCCTCTTATCTGACCTGAATGTTCGGTGTCTGGCATGGCTAAATTATGAATTATATTTGGTCAAGGCTTGGAAGGTTTTCCTCCATATAAATGTATAAATATAAATGTATATGGATTTACTTCACCACTCAACCTCATGAATCTGTCTGTACCGAAAATAATAGTCAATTAACTTCACATTTTACAATCTTTTACAGTGAATGAAGCATTTCAGTAGGTACTGTAGAGTCATTCTCCAATCACAAAAAAATTAAGAAATGAATTTTAATGATGTTATTAAATAATATGAAGACAATCAAATACAGTGAGATTAAATTAATTGAACACTGCGTCATAATTTGGAATTGAAAACATGTTTAGACAAAATTTCGTTTGGGTCTGTGTTTTAAATCCTCTGCATGTTTATCTCGAACAGGCAGGAAAATCACTACAGTGGTAGATATTAATGTCCTGATATGCCCTGGCTAACATCCAAAACATATCTATCATCCTGAAATGAATCACTGAGGTGTGAGTAAGAATACTCTCTGAATAATATTAACAGAAAAAATATATAATTGGTCATCGTCACATATCTTGTATTAATTGAAGAAGTCAGCCATTTTATTCCAATGATGGAATCACATTGGTCAGTTGGAAGCGCTTACTCTTTTTGCCCCTTTTTCTTTTTAATACAGTACCAAACCCATTTCTATTTTAATAATAAACCTTGAGCAGTTCTATACCGCCATTCATTTTCGAGATCATTTATTCTGTCATTGGGGGGGGATTAGGCTTTAGCCTATGCTAGGGAACTTAGGGCACAGGGCTACCTTGGATGGGATGCCGGCACAGTAAGATGTACTGTAGAAGGAAACTGACAAAGCTTGGGGTGAACAGGCAAACTCCGTACACACAGAGAGATTTAAACCCCCAACTCTGGAGGAGTGAAGTGATAGTGCACTGAGCCACCATGCTGTCTACTTAGAGTAGTATAATAGTATTGTTTTTTTGTAATTTGAAAAAGGTCACGAATTAAAAATATATACAACTAGCTGAAGTATCTGTCGTTGTTGGGAAAAGACTTTGTAGAAATGGTTAAAAGGTTATAGCTAATAAATAAGCTGATCAACTTTAATGTAATCAGTGACATTATTATCTCAGGTTGAAGCCCACGTACTGTACATGTCCGTCTGTCTTCCTGTACGGCAGAACTCTCTTATTAATGCAAAAAGATAAAAATTAGTAAGGTTGAGTATCTTACTCCTTGTTTACGCTAAGTTTGACTTCTTTCCTCATCAGCCAAGTACACTCCCTGTTCGGTAATCCGAGAGTGAATCACAGATGAGAAATCAAAAAAGTGGATCGGAAAAAGATTTAGTTTTGTTTTAAAATGACTCCAGCAGGTTAAAAGTCACTTATACCACTTCAGCGCTCTTATTTCAACAGTGGAAATATTAAGTAATCCCAGTAAAAATGTTCGGTTTAGCTTTTATAATTAATAATTAAGTGCAGGTGTTTGTTTACAGTACATGGAGCGAGTAGCTTATTCATAGCTTATTTTAAAGTGTTGAGTGTTCATAACATCATTTTCATTCAACATTTTGATTTCACTTATGGCGAAGGTTTAAATTCAGGCAGATACCAAAGTTCTGCCAAGTTTCATTAAATTCAGACACACACACACACACACACACACACAGACAGACCTACAGATGAAAAGAATTTCTAAGATTGGTTTCTGGTCCTCCTAAGTATGAAACGTAAATCATTGAAAGTGAATTCTGACCAACGTACAAACAACACCTTTCTTTTATTTATATAGATTAAAAGACAAAATGCACTTACAAATCATTACAGAGATTAACTTTGTCTGGTCACGGGCACAAAGAGTAGCAGTTTGTCAGTACTGGGATTTTAAACACATGGACCTTGTAACTTTTAACCACTTGAGCCACCCGGACTTGCTTGCCATCTTTTTATTCTTTTTGTGTTCATTCAATGCAGGCTAGTGGAAGATCAGATCAGGTATGATCAAATCCCAGCACTTGATCAGGATTGTGGTGGGTTGTTATTTGGTGGACTGTTTCTTTATTCAGTATTGGCACTGATGGGTGTCTGTGACTGATGCATTTTTGCCAGCTCTACACACATACCACCACGTCAGTGTAACAGGTGTGCTGCGAAACATTCATCACACAAATAATATCTGACCAGAAGTGGGTTTTTTTATTGACGGGAAAAGATGTTGTTGGAGCAGAGGGGCTACACTTAGTAAATTCACAGCTCCAGGGTTTGGGGTTACTGTCTGCTCTCTGTGTGTCTGCAAGGATGCTTTGGTTTCCTCCTAAAACATGCTGGGTGGTAAACTGGTTGTGCTAAATTACTCCTAGGTGTCAATGATTGTGTGAATGTGTGTGTATGGTGTAGTACAAATCTGCACAAATGAATTACTCTCTAATAAGGACAAGCTCATCAACAAGAGTCAGGGCTCCATGTATTCAAACACGGTGCAATGGGGGAATTACATCTTTGCTGAAACGTCCCTTTCCTCATGCATCTTTTAGGTGATAATTACATATTCCTCCTGTCTGGTCCAGGGAGAAAAGGGAAGTCTTTCCTCAGTCCATCTTTCCCACCTTTAATTATGGAGATTGGAGTGGGTGGAGGGTGGATTAGAGGCGGGATACTGGAAATAAAAGAATGGGAGAAGTCAGGGTAGGATTGTGCTAGGAAGGAGAGATGAATATAGTGCACAGCACAAAATAAACCTGTTGTGTTATGTAAAGACAGCCTACTCTTTCTCTCCCTGTAGATTGATAAGATCATGAGTTCCATTGGTGCTGGGATCGGGACCGAACTCGAGGAGAATGATGAAGACCACACAGGTGTGTGTGTGTGTGTGTGTGTGTGTGTGTGTATGGGTGGGTGTGAGCATGATATCAGACACTAAGTGTCTCTGTGTAGTGGTTGTGATGGTGTGTGTCTCCGCAGTGTTGTGGATGTAGCTTTCTCTTCAGCTCTGCCACAGTAGGGAGGGTTTTTTTGCGATGTAACTATGGTTACTGCGAGCTCCTCTTCACTGCCACAGACACAGTGCGGATGCCGAGATAGAGACAGGAAGTTTATGGGCTGTTAGGAGAGAAGTTTATCTCAGGACAGCCTTGAGTCAGGAACATCTCACACTTCTCTTCTCCTCTCCTCTCTTCTCTTATCCTATTATCTTCCTTTTTCTCTTTTCTTCTGTTCTCTTTCTTTATCCTCTTATCTTCTCTTCTTTTATCCACTTCTCTTCTCTACCTTATCTGCTTCTCTTCTTTTTTCTTCTTTTCTCTTCTCTGCTCTTCTCTTTGCCCTCATCTTCTCTTCACCTCATCCTCATCTTACACTTTTCACTCTTAAAAATATTGATGCTGGCATTATACTATACACTTACCAACACCTCCCTGTGTGTGTGTGTGTGTGTGTGTGTGTGTGTGTGTGTGTGTGTGTGCGTGTGTGTGCGTGTGTGTGCGTGTGTGTGCGTGTGTGTGCGTGTGTGTGCGTGTGTGTGTGTGTGTGTGTATACAGTATGTGTAAAGGAGTTGGTGGGTGTGCTTGTGTGTGTGAGAAAAAGAGAGACAGTGTGTGGGAGGAAGTCGCAGCAGCTTTTCAGTGAGACAAAGAGGCCGTGGCTGATCTGATGGCTATTATCAGCAATGTGAGGTACAGCTACTAAGAAGCACAGAGCAAGCTTAGAGAGAAGCGGAAGGGAGGGAGAGAAGAAGAGAGCGAAAGAGGGGAGAGACGGAGAGAGATAGAGCGGGGGAGCACAGAGGAGCAGGCTGCAGAAGCATACAGATGAGTGTGGGTGTAGTTGATAAAGAGCATTCTACCAGGCAAGCTGCGCTCTCTCTCTCTTTCGCTCTCTCTCTCTCTCTCTCTCTCTCTCTCTCTCTCTCTCTCTCTCTCACACACACACACACAGCACAGACACAGTGAGAAGGAGCAACAGCTGAACAGAAGCAGAGCTCAGAGCGCCGCAGTGCTCTCCGCGTGGATGGGATTTCCATCCTTCAGCATGCCTCTTTTTATCTCTGGACCCTGACCCTCACTTCTTCACAGAGGACATCTCTTCTCTTCCTTTCCCTCTGCCCTTCCATCCCTCTGTCTTTCCTTTCCTTGTTTTCTTCCTTCTCCCTTTTTTCTCTTTTCTCCCACCACAGTCTCCTCTTTTTTCCAACCCCATCTTTCTATTCTCTCTATCACTGTCTTAGTTTCTTTACCCCTTCCTGCTTTTCCTCTACATTATATATTTTCTCTCAATTCTCCCTATTTTTGTTTCTGTACCTCCCTGTTTATCCTGTTTCTTCTTCATCACCACTCCTGTTTTCTTTTTTTGGTATTATTTCGACTCACTGCTGCATTTTCTTTGCATCTCTATCTCTTTCTCTTCCTGGTATTTATCTCCATACTCCCTCTATTATCCACCCCCTTTCTTTCTCTCTCTTACCACTTGTTTTCGGGAGCATGGCGGGATCATTTGACAGCCACTTTGCGCGGAACATGATGTGGCAGTGCCAGCTGTCGCAGCCGGACTGCCGTTGCTACCGCGTGGATGGCTACTCACTGCTCAAACGACTCCCTCTGCACCCACTCATAGGGCCGCGCTGCCCTGTGCAGTCCGTGGGTCAGTGGCTCGACAACATCGGCCTCGTCCAGTACGAGAACCACTTGCTGGCGAACGGCTTCGACAATGTGCAGTTCATGGTGAGTGCCAAGTGTAAAGTCATTATCATACCCTGTCACTGTCTGTGTTTCACTTATTTAATGAGTGTTTTTATGATGCTTGTTTAGTCTGTGCACTTGTGTTTTATTTGGCCTGTTTTATTTGATCTGCTATATTGTTTCATGTGACTCTAGACGATGTATGTGTCTCGCAGTACATAAATATCCTTTGAACATTTCAGATTTTACACAGGACACGTCACTAGTCTAGAGAAACTCCAAATCTGACGTGAACTCTATGATCTGAAGATGATTCTCCATCCACATTACACACTGCATCCTCATATCCCCTGCTTCCCATTCAAAATATCTGACTTCCTAACTTCACTCATGTTCAAGCGAGTTTGCAAAATTTTCTCCAAAATCCAGAACAACATGCTGCTCCGGATGTGCTTGCTATTTCTTAAGAATCTAACACATTGTGAGTGTTAAGATGATCCTGGCTGCCTTTGTGGATAAAACCCATAACTGCAGTGCTGACTGAATCAGAAAATTATGCAATTTATAGCACACTGGAAAGAAAGCAGAATTTTGATTAGCACAGACCTTCTCTCAACTTGCCTTTTCAAAAGAAAGTTTAACTTTTCATTAGGAGTAAATAAGCTGAGAGAAGAAGAAAACAAATACAAGATGAGACTGAAGCATGGAGAAAGAAAGAGAGAGAGAGAGAGAGAGAGAGAGAGAGAGAGAGAGAGAAGTACTGTTGCTAGCTTTAAAGGTATAGCTTTAGGTTTAAACTAAACTAAATACAAAAGTTAGCTACTAGCAAGCAGTGATGTGGAAAAACTGCAAATATTTACTGTAGAAATAGACTTGTGTGTGACTTCAGCTGGGTGCCAAAACATAGCAGAAGTCTATCTATAGATATTTTTAAAAAAAAGAAAACAATGTTCATGAATACTGTACATTTATTTTTACTACATACTTTGGAATCAAACTTCTTTCCAAATTAAGTGAAGACAGTCGGTCAGAAGAGCTTAAAATCCCCGTTTTATGTAAGCTAATTCGCTATTTAGCATATCAGGGACTAACTATAAATGTAAACAGATTTAGCCTGCTAGCCAACATACCTAATACGTGTTTAACAAACCTACATAGCTTGTCTAAAATCATCAAGATGTTAGCTACTTAATGCTAGGAGTTGCTTATAGTGGACATTTATTGTAATTACAAAACATTGTATTGAACATTTCTACAAACAGCAAAGTGGTTATGAACTAATATTGTATGTAACTTATATTATCTTTAGTTCCTCTCTAGTATAAGGCTTAGGCTGCTAACTCTAAACGAACTTCTCTGCAGCAAAGGAAAGTTTTGGTCTTGCCTTCCTTGGACAGTCTTCATGAGAGCCAGTTCCATGATGGTGATTGTTGGACTTTGCAAATGCATTTGACAATACTTTTCTCGCAAGAACTATTTTAGAGCAACATGTCTCAAGTATTGTTCTACAATGTAGAAAATAAATCCAATCGTGTGTACAAACTGATGCAGCATGTCTGGTAACTTCAGGCTAGACTTACCATCATGCAGCCGTTGACGAGTCGCCAAGCTGTGAGAAAGTTCTATGGCTACACTATTTGAAAGTGTTATTTTGGTTTACCACAAGACAAGTTACCACCTTCTGACCAATGAGAACTAAGTATTTAACAGTCCTGGGGTAAACATAAGGGTAAAAATAGTACATTGTAGAGAACAAACTTGTGTCTGTAGGCCAGTTTCACCCATAGCGTCTTTTCAGACAGCCCAAAGAAGATGTACCAGTGCAATTGCCCACATCCTGGGGTCTAGTTTGTTTGTAGCATGGAGACTGCGTAGTATAGATTGGGGTTTGACATTTGTCTTAAGGTTGGTGCAAGCTGTAGAACAAACTTAGGGAAATTTTTCTGAGGTTGGGTTACTCAATCTAAATCAGTTGTAGTGGTCTTATGGACCACTGGAGCTGGAGGAGCACAAGCAAGGTGTACTGTAGTAGTCCAATCTGTGGAGAGTCATAAGTCATTTCCATGAAAATAAAAACCTACATCACCTGATAGCACGGCCGAGTGTTACAGAAAACAAGTATTAACATGGTTAGGACCTTCTGTACATATATGTTGCATTGTATTGTATCAAACTTTCACTTTGTATGTTACTTTCTATACTACTGTAATTTATCCATGAGCATTTCTACCACTTGATTATTTTATATTATTATATTATGTATTATATACACCAATCAGATATAACATTATACCCACAAATAGGTAAAGTGAATTGCATTGATTATCTCATTACAGTTACACCTGTCAAGGGGTGGTATATATTAGGCAGCAAGTGAACAGTCAGTTCTCAGAGTTAATGTGTTGCAAGCAGGAAAAATGGGCAAGCAAAAGGATCTGAGTGAATTTGACAAGGGTCAGCTTGTGATGACAAATGGGTCAGGGCACCTCCAAAGCAGCAGGTCGTATGGTATGTTCCCAGTATGCAGTGGTTAGTACCTAACAAAAGTAGGCCGGTGTTTTTGATCAGATTAACAGATGTTAATACTGTCACTGATCGAAAGGTGTCAGAGTGACCGTGTTGGCGTGTCCCCCACCACAAGCATCAAAACTGGATGATAGACAAAAGGAAAAATGTGGCCTGTCTGAAAAATCTGATTTCCTTTTACATTATGTGGATGGTTCATGTGTGTTGCTTACCGGGGGAAGAGATGGCACCAGGATAGAAAGAAAGCAACCTGGCAGAGGCAGTCCTTTGGGCAGTATTCTGCTGGGACACCTTGGATCCTGCCATACATATTGACGTTACTTTGCACATGTTACATAACAAAGTTAATGACAAAGTACACCTTTTCATGGAAACAATATTCATTAATGTCAGTGGCCTCCTTCAGCAGGATAGTGGTACGCTGACACCCTGCAAATTATGGTTAGGAATTATTTGAGAGAAATGACTTTAAGAGTTCATGATGTTGACTTGGCCACCAAAATCCACAAATCTGATTTAGCATCTGTGGGATTTGCTGGAAAAACAGGTCTGATCCATTGAGGACCTATCTCACAGCACCACTTAAAGGATCTACCTCTAAGGTCTTCAGCATAAATCCAGAGGTATGTTGGAATCCATGCTTGGACGGTCACAGCTGTTTTGGTGGCACAAGGAGGACCTACATAATAATAGGCAGGTGATTTGAATGTTATGGCTATTCGGTGTATTTTTAATGTATTGAGCATATAGATTTATTTCATGCTTTTCATAACAAGATTAAAAATACTGAAATAAAGAAATGTAGGTGTTTTAAAGCTGTATATTAATGCAGTACACGTTATCGAGAAAACATATGAACATTTTCAAAATATCTGCATTACCATACCGCCTAACCATGTGATTTTCAAGCCTAATTGATAAGTTTCATGAGCCCTATAATAATGTAAAATTATTTAGTACAGAGCAGTTTGGGACAACTGACTGTGCAGAGCTGTACACCCAGATTGTGTGCATTATCAGATGGTCCTCCCTTCTACATATTCTAACTCACAGAAAAGTGAGGACAAGGGCAGTTTACTTAAGCAGATTTCTGTGCATAATTTCTAAACAGAAACCATCTGGCATGAAACTTGGCATGGAGGATCTATGATGAATTAAAATATACTTGGACTGTATGTAAACTGTGTGTGTATATCGCTTAACATGTTGTAAAAACCAGTGTGTGAGCTCTTTGCTATAGTTAGTGATGTAGAAGTGTTTAGAGACAAGTCACAGAATACACAAACCTATATAGATAGATAAATTATGTAGTGCAATGAAGTGTTTCATTGGATTTGAGGACGCTGCTTAAAAATCTGACATGTGTTAGTATTTACAATATGCACAAACCTGCTGTGTTTTTGTTTTGTTTAATTTTTGTTAGGAGGGAATGTATTTTTGGCTACCAAAAGTGGTGGTTACAATTAGATTTAATTGTATGCAGAACATTATTTAATAATTGTGTTAATGGAATACTGAGATAAACAGCATGTGTGTGTGTGTGTGTGTGTGTGTGTGTGTGTGTGTGTGTGTGTGTGTGTGTGTGTGTGTGTGTGTGTGTGT
>JAQMYK010000012.1:27980101-27996729 GCA_030014345.1 Clarias buthupogon | reverse complement strand
TGTGTGTGTGTGTGTGTGTGTGTGTGTGTGTGTGTGTGTGTGTGTGTGTGTGTGTGTGTGTGTGTGTGTTTGTTTTTCTCCATGATGATAATGAATAATTTTGATGGTGTTTGGTGACATATTTCAATCACCCTTTCCTAGACCTGCATTTATTCCTTTGGTTGCCTAGGCAACTGCTGTGTGTTTGAGACGATCATGCAGTGAGAGCCACACAGGAGAAATCAGCTTCAATTTGCTTAGTTCAGCTTCTAGCGTGCAACTGTGCAACTGTTTATTAATATGCACGCATATTAATGTTTGTGTGTGTATTGGTGATACTCAAAAATTATTGGTGATACTCATTTGCTTTTTAAAGCACATATAGTGTTATATGTGTGTGTTGAATATCAGTCCCACATCTATCTCTCTCTCTCTCTCTCTCTCTCTCTCATATTCTCAGTTTCTCTCTTATGCATCTGCACTGCATACAGGTACACTGTAAAACAAATAATTTTATGGTAACAGTTAGAATGTTGGTTTATAATGATAAAACAATAATCAAAATATTTCTTAAGTTACGAAAAATTATTTGACATAACTCCCCTAAAATAATAAGTAAAGTGGCACCAGACATTTTTTAATCAAAGTGGAATTTACACAGCAGTTTGAACAATCATGTTTTTGTACACTTGAATTTGCATACATTTATCCTCAGCAATACTTCCAGTTATATTTCCAGTAAATAACACATTTCTAAACAAAAAATTACTTTTACCTTTACGTTTATGTTTGGATTTAAAAACAATACCAAAAAGCATATTTATCTGTCTTATTTCATGTATGCAAATCTTCAAAGGTAAAAAATCATAATATAAGCCAATTAATGTTATTTTTTAAAGAAATTAAAACATTTAAAGTAAAATGTCATGTAATCTTCATTTAAATAATTTTATATCGCATAAATCAAACACGCATTTAAAATTTTTGCTTGGGAAGCACAAATAGTGGACCAAGGAAACTCTATTCAAACTGTGAAACTTGGTCTTAAATTCAACAGAAATCTATTGTAAAATATTGAAGAAAAAACATCTACAGTATAGCACTGAGAATTTAAATTGTTTTAAAGTTTCACACACATGCAAATTACAGTAAATATAAACTACCGGTCAAAAGTTTGGACAACTACCGGTCAGCTTCTCCTTCAGTGGTTTTTCTTTTTTCCTTTTATTATAAAATATGTTACAGTATATGCTTTAGATTTCTCAAAGTAGCTACATTCAGCTTTGATTATAAGTTGTCACACTCAGAGCATTCTCTCCTCAGATTCATGAGGTAGTCACCTTTTTAATTCACAGGTGTTCCTTGTCAACCGTTAATTTGTGACATTCCTTGCCTTCTTAATGCGCTTCAGACCATCAGAGCCAGGGTGGATACAGAGTCAATTACCAAGTAATACAACAACAATCCAGTTCAATTCAATTCAATTCAATTGTATTTTTTACAGTGTCAACAAAAACATTTCAGACCAGATATGCTTTCCATACGTCATCTTAAAATATTTCCCCTCATCATTCTACACACAATACTCCACAAGGTAGTGTAGACCATGTACTCTACAAAGTAAAAACAGGTGTTTGTAGTTTTTTGTTAATTTATTTAAATTTAGAAATAAAGACTGAAATGTCCCATTTGCATTATTATTTAGACCCTTTGTTATGACATATGCAAATAAGCTTTGATGTATCCTATCAATGGTCCTTGAGCTTCTACAACTTGTCTGGAGTCCACCTCTGCCTAATTTACTTCATTGGACATACTCAGGAAAGGCATATACCTGTCTGTATAAGGTCTCACAGTAGATTGTGCATGTCAGAGTGAAAAAAAATCCATGCGATTGAAAGAATTATCTGTAGACAGCATTGTGTCTACACAGATCTGGGGAAGGATACAAGAACCTTAAAAAATTAAAAGCACTGTAGCCTCTATCATTCTCAAATTGAAAAGCTTAGGAACAATCAACAGTCATTCCAGATCAGAACATAAGGATGGCTATAAATGAAATCCTAAAATTCCCTTTTGGAGATGGGAGTGACTTACAGAAGGACAGCCATCACTGCAGTACACCACCAATCAGGCCTATATGGTACAGACAGAAGCCATTATTCACTAAAAGGCACATGACAGATAGCTGGGAGTTTGCCACAAATCACCTGAAGGACTTAGGCCATGAGAAACAAAATCCTCTGATAACACAAAGTTTGAACTATTTGAAATTAGGCACTGCACATCACATTTTAAAAACCATCCTACAGTCAAGACAGTCATGCTGTGGGGATGTTTGACTGGGACTAGGAGATTAGTCAGTGTAGAGGGAAAAGTGATGCAGATAAACATAGAGTTATCCTGAGTGAAAACATTCTCCAGTGTGCTCAGGGTCTCAGCCTGGGAAGAAGGTTTACAGTTCAATAAGACTATGACCCAAATCATAACGCCAAGAAAACATACCTGTAGGAGTGGCTTCAGTACAACTCTGTGAAAGTCCTGGAGTGGCCCAACCTGAGTACGGACTTGAACCCAATAGAGAATCTCTAGAGACATCTGAAAATGGCTGTGAACTGACCATGCCTGTTCAGCCTCAATGAGCTTGAAAGATTATTCCAAGAAGAATGGAAGAAATTTCCAAAAGAAAGGTGTGCCAAGCTTGTAGCATCATTTACAAACGGACTTGAGGCTGTTATTGCTGCCAAAGGTGCTTTCACCAAGTGCTAAGTGATGGGACTGAATACTTATGTACAGTAAATAGGATATTTCAGTCTTTAATTTTTTTAAATTAACAAACAACTACAGTATAACAACTGTTTTTCCTTCGTCATTGTGGAGTATTGTGTGTGGAATGATGTGGGGAAAAGAGTTTAATACATTTTGTATGAAACCTAACAAAATGTGGAGAACTGATTTTTGAAATGTCTATTTGTCAACACTGTATAGCACTCTTAACAACAGTCAATATCACAAAACAGGTTTACAGAATAAAAAAGAAAATGGAAATGTGAGGAAATATGTATAAATTATAATTATCAGTTTGGCCCTGATAAGCAAGCTGAGGGCAACAGTGACGAGGAAAAACTCTCAGAGCTGACAATAAGAAGTTATCTTGAGAGGAGCCAGACTCAACAGTGAACCCATCCTCATTTGGGTGATATCCGATAGCAGGGATTGATTTGTGATCATACTGTGTGTTGAGAGTCTTTAAGTTTTCCAGTATAACAGGAGAAATGTTTGTGTTTGTGTGTGGGAAATTTAGTTCTGAACTATTGAGGGACTGCAGTCACAAGGTATCAGAGAACAACTATCTGCCTGAGCCTAGTCCAAGACCATCTTTATGGTCAAGTGGAACCAGCCCCAGTCACCACATGCATCCCAAGCAGACCATATGAGGCTGACCCCAGCAGAGAGCCAGAGGCCTCCAAGTGGGGCAGCAGAATGTGTCAGACAGATCTGGAAGGAAGAGGGGGTTGACAACTCATCAGTTCCATGTGTAGCTCAACAGAGAAAGAGAGAGAGGAAACATTCTGTAGACATGAGGGCTCCCAAGGAAGTAAGCAACCAATCACTCCACTGTCAACAAAGCTGAGTGATTAGTGATAGTGAGGGCAGACAGCATCCAAACATACCAGTTCACCCCAATACTCTGTGTGGATGAGTTCCCCAGATCTGACCTCTTACCTAATACAAAACGTTTGGCTAAATAAAAAAAATTCAACCTGGACTCAGATACAGTACTAAGACTGTGTCTGAGTCCAGAACATTAATTGGAAGGTTATTCCATAATTCTGGGATATTCTTTTTAAGGAAAAAAAAACTGCCTCTGCTATAGTTATACAAGGTACTGACATGCAGCTGCACCCTTTGATCGTAGTAAGAGTAGCAGTGCTTTATAGGTCAAGAGTATTATTTTTAAATTAATGTGAAACTTCTCTCAGAACTAATGCAGTGTGGATAAGATAGGGGTGATGTGCTCAAATATTATAGCCCTAGTAAGCAGCTTGTTTATGCACCTAGCTTAACCCCAGACAGTAAGGCCTTACAATAATCAGAGAGGACAAATACCACTAGTTTTTCTACATCATGTAGAGTGACATTATATTCCATTCAATATTTCTGAAATGAAATAAGGTTATCTTAGCAATATTATCTACATGAGCTTCAAATGAAAGACTGGATGACACAAAGGTATTTTACTGCTGCACATGATAACACAGAAAGCCCATCCAGAGTTACTGTGTGACTGTGCTGTGTAACTGCATGTGGCCCTAGTACCAGTGCTTCTGTCTTGTCAGAATTAAGCAGAATGAAGTTAATTAGCATCCAGTGTCTTTCACATCTGGCTTTACTGAGACATAGACTGTGTGTCATCAGCATGAGCTTGGAAATTAAAACCATACTTACAAATTAGGTTGCCCAGAGGAAAGAGAGGAAATAGCAGTGGGCCTAAAACTGAACCCTGTGAAACACCAAACTTCATTTTAGTACACATAGAGTAAACCATTTACATCTATTGTACATTTCATATTATGGCAAAGAACTAAATGTAAAGTAAATGTGTTAGATGGACCTTGAAGCCAAGATAAAGGACGTTTACAGTCTGTTACAGCGATTGCAGTTACTCCAGCATTCATGACCTTCCATGATGTTATCAACTACATTGCAAATTCAGCTTTTTGTGGTTTTGTGAACAACAAAAACTCAACACTATTCTATTGTTCCAATTTTCTGCCAAAGACGTACTAAATAATCAAAGCATGAGTTTCATATTTTCATGACCATAAACACAATTGCAGGCTGATTTGTCCATTGTGAAACAACTGTGAGAGGAGGAGTAATACTTTTTGCAAAATTTTACAAAAATCACAATGATCCAACCATAACAATCTAGACATAATATTTAAAAATTTGCACTTTATAACACTCTTGTTACTTAAAGTAAACATGCACAGAATATTCTCTTTTGCACCCTAAGACTGCCAGAATGGATTTATCTCATTTTGCAGTCACTATGGCCAAAAGTATGACCAACAGTACAGTATGTGCACTCCTGACCTCACACCCATACATGTTTGTTGAGCATCCCATTCCAAATTTAGGATCATAATAAGCTCCACTCTTCTGAAAAGGCTTTCCATGAGATTTGGAACAGTGTTGGGATTTGCATTTGTTCATATACAGTACAAAAGCATTAGTGAGGTCAGGGACTGATGTTGAGCAAGGAGGCTAATCATACAGCTGGCAACTTTATCATGAAAGTAAAGTGACTTTCTTTCCCCGAGCTGATTATATTTTCTTGTGTAAGTGGGAATGTGTCCACACTGATCAACAGTACAGTTTTTGTTCATCTCTTTTAGGCAGATTTTACGTTGAATTCATTTAAAACATCTCTAAAGTTCTTGTTATGCACCAGTCGCTCCACTAAATGTATAGTTCCTTTATAGTTTTAACTACTAAGTCCCTTGTTTCTTATCATCTTATCCACAGTACAGCATTTGTCCATGTATGTTTGCAGTTCATGTGTATTTACAATCATCTGATAATTTCTGCACTGTAGAAACAAAACTCTGTTACTGTAGGTGCCTTGTAATTTCTCCTCTTTCTGTTTATTAAGATCTGATAACTATTTGCATAGAGTAACATCCAGTGGTGCTGATCTGAGGACCTTACAAGGAGATACACACAATGTAGTAGAGAGAAAATTTATGATGTGGGGTCTCGAGAGGTTAATTGAAATAAAACGCACTGCAAACCTACTCGAGCACTCGTGTCAGTGACAAGTCAGTGCTCGTAAAATGCTGTATCGTATCTGATAACTGATCACAACAAAATAACTAAAGCTGAAACTCAACAAGAATAGTAGAAGGCAAACTACACTTTTCATTTCTTTTTCAGAACTTAAATACCTGACAAAATGAAAACGCAAAATAGATACACAAAAATAAACAATTCTCAGTGTGTGGTTTCTGGATTCAGCATGGACGCGACATTAAAGCCACAATGAAAAGGGAAACTCAAATAATCACTAGAGCCAACAATGGAACATTTGCTTTTTATTTGCAATTTTACCCTTTCATTTTCAAGGACACCCAATATGTTAAAGAGATACGGATGAGGCTAAGACAAGGCCATGATTAATCATATTTCTACTATGAATGCTAAGCTAAATGAATTCAAACAATACAGAGGGAAGAAGTGTAGCTTACAGTAGCATGCAGGAGATGGCTCTAGCGAATTAATGGAGCGAATGTTTTTTTTTTATTATTAAATATGAAATTTGTAATTTCTGTGTCCTCGAGGTTGATCGTGTCATCGAGAATATGGAAATCCAAAAGGGTAACTACACAACTAAACACAGTTTATATGATATTTAAATATTCATTGATTAGTTTATTAATATATGCATTATTTATATTTATATGTTGCATTATGTCATATTGGGTGAATTGTTAATTAAATACAATGAAATAAAACACTTTCCAAACATAATTCAGACAATTTGTCTTCAATATTTAGTTTTCTTGTGGGTGGCTTTAGTTCTAAAATGTTCTATAGTTCATAGATTCAGTTCAGTACAATATTGAACTGCAATACAATACAATACAATACAATACAATACACTCCCAGAGAGATAAAGCACAAAGTGGAGACCATTTTACTGTCAAACTGCTAAATAATGCTGAGGTTGATACAGAATATTAACAAAGGAAGTATATCAAGGATGGCGTCTTGAAAGCTGTGAGAGATTTATTTATCTGAAGGGATGCTTTTTAATTTTGGCACTCAATTTGCAGTTCATCAGTGAAAAGTTTTCCTGGTAGGATTTCAATATTAATTATATCCATGAACTACAGCTTAGATGTGAACAAATTGAGATGACAAATGATGATTTGATATTATTTTTAAAAATTTGACACTACTCTCACTTACATGAAAGATTGAATTAGTATAATAAAATTGTGGTATGGAAATCAGTTAAGTTTGCATTTAATTCTTTATTTTTGCCACAGAATAACTTCTGATCATAGATTTGCCTGTTTCTAGGTGTCACTAATCGCTTTTATTTTATTTTATCTTTGTATTAAAACTGTAAACCCGGACTTGAGTCCACCTGTCCACTTCATAATGATTGTTAATTCTGAACAATAATCAACACTTGGAGTAATTGATAATCCTACATGAATACACACACACACACACACACACACACACACACACAAACAAACACTGCGCACACATTCTCTCTCTCTCTCTCTCTCTCTCTCTCTCTCTCTCTCTCTCTCTCTGCCTCTTATTGGGTGTAATTTAGTGTAAATATCTAATAGATCAAATCCCTCAGAAATACTTTTAAATGTGCTGGGTATTGTGCTGCTGCTTTGCCGCAGTGTTTTCTAGTCTCAGCTGTACCCGAGTAGTGTCTCTCTCTGTATCTACAGTACATGCAGCCTGTTAAACATGTGGGTTAATAAAGAGAGATGAACGAAGCTTCTTTATCGTCAGTGCTAACAGATTTTTTCGCTGTTCAGCAGCACCGAGGCTTTCATCCCACTCCGATCCAAATCAGTCCTCCTTCTGTCCAAGTGAAAACTTTACAAATCTCCAAGACAATGAGAGTGTCCACTTTCTGTATATACTGGACAGTATGCCCACTGACTGTCCACTTATTGTCCACTCACTGTGCACATACTGTGTAAATGTCCACTTACATGTATTACATGTTACTTGTATGTCCATTCACTGTATGTCTACTTACTGCCCACTTCCTATATACAGTAAATGTTCGCTTATTGTCATCTTACAGTTGACTCACTTTAGCATGTCTACTACTGTAACTGTCCACTTACTACATAAATGTCCTCTCACTGTGTCCACTCACTGTTCATTTACATATATATATGTCCACTCACTGTATGTATGTCCATTTACTGCATGAATGTCTACACACTGTCTAATTACTGTATGTTTTTCAACTCATTGTATGAATGTCCACTTACTGTATGTATGTTCACTCCATGTCCACTCACTGTATGTTCCTCTACTCATTGTATAAATGTCCACCACATGTCCATTCGCTGTCCACTTACTCTAAGAATGACCATTCACATTCTGTATGTATATTCACTTACAGTAGGAATGTCCACTCACTGTATGCATGTCCACTCATTTTATGAATGTCCACTTGGTGTGTGTACTGTATGCATGTCCACTCTCTGTCCACTCACTGTTATATGTTCACTCACTTTATGAATGTTCTCTTCCTGGTTGTATTTCCACTTACTGTTTATTTACTGTACAGTATGTAGGTCCACTTAAATTTCTCTGGGAGTTTTTCCTTGCCACTGTTGCCTTGTTCATTAGGGACTTATGAGTAAAGCTACAAAGTTTTACATTTTGTAAATTTTAATCTAGATCTAAATATAAAATTTCTGTGATGCTGCTTTGTGAAATTGTTAATTGGGAAAAGTGCTTTACAAATAAACTGAACCGAGCTGAACTGAATTACTGTCCACTCACTCTATGAATTTCTACCTACTGTATGAATGTCCACTCACTATATGACTTTCTACTCACTTTCAACCCAATATCTTATTAGCCAAAACATTTTGCATTATGTTATATAATGACTTAATATAATAAACCTTGTGGTTTTGCATATGTAATGTAAAAGAGTATACAAGTTTGATTTGTGCAATTTGATTCCGGGATTATCTGACTACTGAGACTGCATATTTTTATCTGCTAGGAGAGGGTCTGATTGTCTTGTTCTGATAATGCTATTTTCATCAGGTCTATTTTTGAATAGAACACGCTTGCATGTGGTGGATCATGGTACTTATTGCCATGGTTACTCGACAGCCTGCTTGTCCAGGCTAACTAATGTACTGCGGGTGAATAAAAGTGAGTGGTATACACCGCTGTTGTTATTCTAGCCTTTTTGCGATGCTGTAGCAGCTGTCATTATCACTGTCAGATCAACTGAATGGCATATTTTATGCAAGCATACCAGATCCCGTAGAATACATATACAGTGTACGTGTAGCACAGGTGTAACACTCTACAAGCACACTTACCAGGTCCTGATCATAGTATGGTATACAGTCTGTACTGTATCCGGAGGCTCACTCGAGTACTTGATCCATAATATTATCTGCAACTCATACTGTACCACATATGAGGATCGTATCGGAGAGATGATGAGTCAAGGTTGAGGGGACTAAGACTTATAGAGAATCAAGAAAAGAACAATAGACAAGAATTAAAAATGTTTACTCAAGGACACAGCACAATGCCTGTGGATGCATGCTGGTGTTTCATTATGGTGTCTGAAGCAGATGTTTGGTTCTCAGAGCTTTAATCAGCATGATTTAATCATTCATAATGCACCACACAGTCTGTCCATTATTGCCTTTGTCAGATTTGTTTATGCTTGTGTGTGTGAATATGAACGCTAGAGTGTGGAGTTATGTTTAATGCGCTCAGATCTCTGCCGGGGTCCTAGCTGATTGGTCTGATAAGGCCTAAGTAAAGGTCATTAAAGGTGAAACTCCACATGAGGCAATAGATTTATACTACTTTGTGTGTGTGTGTGTGTGTGTGTGTGTGTGTGTGTGTGTGTGTGTGTGTGTGTGTGTGTGTGAACATGTGCGTACACATGTACGTGTGTAAAAAAAAAAAAGTAGCCAAACCAGTGAGCTATGTTCAAGGTCATGTACTTGGGATGGTTTTGTGTAAGATTTGTCTCATTGTAATTCTCAGCATTCTTTGTAATACATATTGTAAAACTATCATGTAACCCCTGTTTAAAATGTTCTATAGAATTTCTAAAGAAAAATATTCTATAGATTTTTTTTTTTATAAAAACCCAAAAATATTTAGAGCAGGTTCTTTACTCAACTTTAGAGTAAGAAGCTTTACTCATGTCTGAGGAGCTCAAAGAGAACTTTTTAGTTAACTTTTAGGACAGGAAAGTTTTAGATAATTGTGTTCTAAACTATTTTTTCCATAGAAGCATTTATGAGACTGTGTTTCTATAATATTTTTTTTCTTACAGAGCTTGCATATGGGATTATAGGTCTTTTATAGGTCTTATGGAATTCCATAGAACAGTTTCAGTTAAAAAAAAAAAAAAATTAAATAAAAATTTCATAGAATTTCTTCTTTAGGGTTCAGGGCTGCGAATGTGTCTGCTAAACTTCTATAGTTGTGAGTTCTATAGAATTAAGTCAGAGTTCTGTCGACTCTACTCTTTTTGTAGAGTTCCATTGCAGGTCTATAAAGTTTTAATTAAAGAAAAATACAGTAGAACATGTAGACATGTAGTCATATAGGCACCTATAGAGATGCTGTAGCATTCTGTGGAAAGTGTAGAGACCACTTGTATGAAGAAGTGTTTATTTGTCTGCTGTGCATGTGAAATTTGCAAAATGTCTTGAACAAAATGATTCTTGGCCAAGTTACTGTAATTGAGGAAACGTACATAAATCTTTCGACCGTTTACTTGCTATAATAATTATTCTAATTGTCAGTTTATTGATTGTGTAATTTGTTTATAACAATTTTTATTTATCATCTTACAGGGCAGCAATGTGGTGGAGGACCAGGACCTGCTGGAGATCGGAATTCTAAACTCAGCACACAGACAGCGCCTTCTGCAGGCCATCCGCCTGCTACCCAGGGTTAGTACACCAGGCACAGATCACACAGAGGCCATAACGCCTCTCACTCATAAACAAATAGCAGTGACATTTACACATGGCTCGCACCATGCATCACCATGAGTAGCTCGAATCATGAAGGTCAGTGTGAAGCAGAATATTTATATTTCTGAACAGACTGGAAACGTACACATCAGTGTACTGTATTACACATAGCAAATTAGCAGGAACAGCTAAACTTTTCCCTCTAGCCATCAGCATGAACCCACTACAGTGTACTGTATATGGGTTATGTACATATGGTGTATGTGCACATTATGTGTGATTTTATTTATTTATTTATTGCATTTCTAAATTAGAATTTGAATGTGTTTTAATCAAACAAGTTAAGTGCATTTTGTTGTCATTTCTCTTTATACAATGGAAGGAACATGTCCAAGTTGTCCAGAAATATGGTGCTTTGTAAGGTCTTTGGTGCTATGCTATACATTTTTAACAACATTTCTACATTTATTTTGGCTAAAACTTAAAATAATATTAACTTAAGACTTAATTTAAGATTTAAAATAATTATTTAAAATCTTATAAATCAGTTAATCAGTTTACAGGCATGTACTGGGGGTATCACAATCTTTAACACTCCTTATTAAACACACGGATATTGAACTCGTTTAAACATCAGCCATATATCCTGACAAATCCCTAACATCTAGGATCCATCAAGTCCAGCATAAATACAATTTATATTTGTCTGGCAAGAGCAATTTATGTTGTAAAGCCTGTTAATTTTAGTTACCATAGCCTTCTTGTGATTTTCATGTCGCCTGGTTAATCTCTTCTGACCAAGACAACTGCTACTAGATGGAAGATTTTGGATTTTCACACCATTCAGTGTAAACTCTAGAGACTGTTCTGTGTGAAAATCCCAGGAAATCAGCATTTTATATTATTACACTTGATCTAATATGTTATTGTTTCCATAGTAACACTCATTCACAGGGACTTTTGTACTGGATTTGCACAAAGTAAAAGCCTAACAATAAACACTTAAAAAAGGTTTTCTTCAACACGTACGGGAATGCTACAAGCTGCGTTTGTCTGTCCTATAGAAAGAAAAGCAAGATACGGTTTTATAGTGGCTTTAGATATATATCTCTATAACTAACTTATTTCACACTACCCTATTATTGATTACTTCCCCATGTGTTGTATTCCTTACATAATGCAACAGATTTAAATCTGCCAGAATAAAAATGATCAACATTCATTTAATCCTGAACTCTCCTGAAAAGAGATGAAGCAATGACTGATTTAGTATCTGTATACTATATGAGTAATATGAAAATACGAGGTCAGGAAGAGACTACCAAGCTAAGCTCAATCCCTCCAGAGCTGGTGTGAATAAAGAACATAGCTCACTACGTCCTCTGCTGAGAGTGTGAACAAGAACTAGTGATAGTTTCTAGTGATGAGAAGCTGAGCTGGTCTTCATGCTTTGTAATGATGTGTGTGTGTTGCAGGTGCGGCCCATAGGCTATGATGGCAACAACCCCACCTCAGTGGCAGAATGGCTAGAGTCACTAGAGCTAGGAGACTACACCAAGTCGTTCCTCATCAATGGCTACACGTCTATGGAACTGGTTAAGAAGATCTGGGAGATTGAGCTCATCAATGTAAGTCTAAAAATGTCTTCATCTGCTTAAACAGTTACTTGCTGTGTTTGAAGCCTGGTGCTTGATATACTCAAAGTGATGCAGTTCAACCATTTTAAGCAATTTCCTTGGACTTGACACTGTAACCAAGACAATACTTCAAATTATATATGGATCAGCCGTAACATTATAGTTCAGAGCATTATGCCAAATGTTATGTACAGTAGGTTCCCCTTGTGTAGGCACCGGCCCCTTGGGGTATGACTCCACAGGACCTGCGGGTGTGTGCTGTGGTGTCTGGCACCAGGCAGCAGTTCCTTTGGGTGCTGTGAGTTGTGAAGCCTCTGTGGATCTCATGGGTGCAGATCGGATTGGGATCTGGAGTGTTTGGAGGCCATGTTAGTGGTTTTGGCCTCTTTTCTCACTGGCCCCGTGTGTGCCAGCTGTGTTGTGCACTGTGTGTTCTGGTGCCTTTCTGTCATGGCCATCATGTTCTGGTGTTCTGGTGCCTTTTCTGAGGGATCCGATCACACAGGCTAATCTTTGCCCACATAGACATAAATGAGCTTTGTGTTCCCATGATCCTATCACCAGTTTACTGGTATATAATTGATAATCAATGTCAATGTGTTAATGTTACGCCTGATTGATACATACACATTTTAAATAATATGTATCTGATGTATCTGATGTATCTAATATGTATCTGATATTGTTTTTTTGAACTACTGAACTTTTATAATTACTGAAGTACTTTTTATGTATAAACCATTCCGGGTTCCAAACAATATACATTTATATTAAAAATCAAATTACAATCCTGCGTTAGAGAATATTATGCATATGCAGCATTTTTCCTCTGAGATCTGATCCACTATATATATACAGTATATATATTTGTTGGTGTCAGTCAGTTTATGTACTGGATGTTGGATCACAAGCAATTCACGCTCACATTTACCACTTATCTCTCATTTCCACTGAAAGGGCTTTCACACATTCCTGACTTTGATCTTGAACTGGTAAGATCTTAAAATTGCGAAAATAAACATAGGAAGATTATCAGAAGTCCATCCTGTATGTCTTGTTGTGGTTTTGGAGGGATTGTAATCATCAAATTTTAAATGTAATGGGGAAATAAAACAGCTCAAAATGGGTGGATTGTAGCAGTCTGTAGGTAGTTTGAAGACTTTTTACAGTACAGTGGTCTGTGCCTCATCCTAATGGATTGTTGCATCCAAAAATGTAACACGTCATGTCAAGTCAGGTATTAGGTCACACAAGTTAGTTGTGTTACCTCCTCATAAACAAGCTCACACTGGCATCAGCAAACTGACACGATACATGTCCAACTCAGATCATCCAAAATGCAACTAATACCTGATTTGATGTAACAAACACAAATATACAGATGGTCAAGCAAATCCTCTATAAATGGGTAACTCCAACCCTACTTTTTAAACTGCTAACCATTATGGTCTAATAGATTCTACACTGTGTATGGTGATGTTTATTACGGGACTGCACTGCAGGTTCATAGCTGCTGTAGTTACAGGTAGTCAAGTGTGCAATTCTTCACAATCTGTAGCAGGTACATTATTAATGAGGTACAGGAGGTACCGAGCACGAACATAGTGTAAGTTTGTAGATAGTGTTAGACACAGTTTGGCACAAATTTGTAGTTTGTGTCGGGAAATGCACTTTACACCACTTTTCACATCTCACACATCTTTTTATTTCTACATCTAAGTTTACACGCAGAATGTTTCTACATTTTCCACTCTCATACACCTAAACCATTGGTATTCATTGTTAATGGCTTTTATACATTTGTAGAGACTGTATTTTGAGGTTTGGATATTCAGCATCAGCATCACATCCTGAGTGTAGTGCTCATTCCAAAGGATCTCCTAAAGTTCCCTACATGAGGACGTTTACTGATACGGATTCCACTATGATTTTGAAAAATGAAAACCGGGATACTGCTTTGGTCTCAAGTGAACTATACAGAACTGTAGTCCGTTGGGACAGTTACTGTGTCTGTGATGGATATTGATCAGAGTTTGATCAAAATGAAAGAGAGAGAGAGAGAGCAGAATTAGAGCTAATGTGGTTCAGGAGACATCAGAAACAAGGTACTGTATTTCCTCTAGCATATGCATATGGATGCATTCCTCTCATTTACCTGCTGCTTGCATGTTGCTGCTGTCAGGATCACGCTCAGGAGGATCATACAGTATAAACCCTTCTGTAAATCCTCCATGCACTGTTGGGATGCTGTGGGAACGAATTTACAGTAGCCACTAGAGGACAACAAACCTTCATGGTGAAATTCATTATCTGTCTCGGTTTCTGTTTAGCATTTAAAACATGCTACGCTGTTGGTGTTTGTGCTTTATATAAGGACTTTTTTTTTTTTTTTTTTACCCTTTTTTCACAGCTTTATTTAATATATATTTTTTATTCTTGTTTTACCTCTATACTCTAGACATGGGTTAAACACTTAAAATAGAATTGCTGAATATAGACATTTTAATTCAAAAATAATTAAAAACAGACACCAATTTGCAAAACATGACTTTATTTACCTTTAAAACCAGATCTCTTGTGAAACCTTCTGGAATGCTTTCTATCCTCTATCGGGATAAATATGTTTCAAAACAGTAACATATTTTTCAAACCTTGAAACTGTTATTTAAGCTAAAGTTAACAACAATAACCATCTAATAATATTTGATCAGATTTGCTTTAAAATATTTTAAATTGGGTATATTATGCCATGTTCTGATTTAAAATATTATGATTTTGGTCTCAAGTGACTATTGATTATTTCTTTCTTAGAGCCAGCAAAGATCTGACTCTTTGTGGACAGCAAAACTTATTCTGTTTTTACCCCCTTACAGGTTTGCCAGGTTCTGCATATAATAATATCATGTCAACATATTTCAGAAGTGTGTACAACATTAAGACATTTCCCAAAAAGACAAATAAAAATTAAACAAAACCCTTCTACTTTTATGTCGTATATTTGGAAATTATGAGCTATTCATATTTGTGCTCAAATGTAATCAGGTGGAAACTTTTTCTGAGACCTGGCAACCTTGAACTTTAACTAGAATTTTATTTATCTATTAATTTATACAACTACTTTACATTTTATATTTATTTATACACAGTTATACCCTAAATATATACAGTCAAGTATTCATATACTGTGTAATGTTTTTGAGTCAAACCTGGGCTTTTGATTGTGTGGAATAACAAAAGAGTAAAACAAAGAAAGAAAATGACCTTTATTTCTCCATATAATCTCCTGCAACACTAATGCGCTTATCCAGGTGTTCCACTAGTGCTTGGATACGACCAATGTACAGTAGAAAGTTTTCTCAGTACGCGTATGATCGTACTGTCTGCTTTACATCTGAAACGCTGGCCTCCCAGGAGCTCCTTTAATGGCCCAAACGTGAGGAAGTGACTTGGAGCGAGGTCAGGACTGTAACTCACAGACAAGTTCCTGTAATGTGCAAGTGGTGTTTGTGAACGATTGTGTATAAAGTTCCAATAGCCTGTCTTCCCCCAGTTGGCGATGAGTTATCTGTCGATTTTTAAGGATAACCTACACTACCGTTCAAAAGTTTGGGGTCACTTTAATTACCTAATTCCATATGTGTTATTTTATAGTTTTGAAATCCCCAGTATTGTTGTAGAATGTAGAAAATAAATCACTAAACAAAAACAAAGAAATTTGCAAGTGTTCTAAAACTTTTGATCGGTAGTGTATTTCACTCACTGAAGGATCTTGGGGGTACTGCAGTGAACTACAATCCACCTCAGCCGAGATCTTCAATAACAAATGGAAAGACTTCTTGAAAACGTTTGCAGGATTCAGGTGTTTTATTGCAGCTAAGAATCTCATCACCGTCCTGTACTTGAGGCCTTCTGGAAATGTCAATCATTTTTTCCCCTTCATTCACAAGAAATTTCCGGTTTAGCTCGAATGCCCCTCGGATATACAGTATACTGTATGTGTGTAAATGCGTTTGCAGGCGTGGGTGTAAGTAAAAGATCAGGATTGCACAATACTCGATTTTGCCCCTTGCCAGGTCCCAAAGTTAATTAATACACATTTTCATCTCAGCCTACATGCAGGTTTATTATAGCAGAATGTTTAATGTTTAATATGGGAACTGTGCTCTCTTAATGACACAGCTGCATAGCCAGCTGCGTGTGTGTGTGTGTGTGTGTGTGTGTGTGTGTGTGTGTGTGTGTGTGTGTGTGTGTGTGTGTGTGTGTGTGT
>JAQMYK010000012.1:27960422-27974660 GCA_030014345.1 Clarias buthupogon | reverse complement strand
GGACTAACTGAAGCTTGTTTATGCATCTAGCTGAACAACCAGACAGTAAGGCATTACAATAGTCCAACCTAGAGGTGCTAAAAGCATGAACTAGTTTTTCTGCATCGTTTAGCGACAATATATTCCTTAACTTGGCAATATTTCTGATCTAATAATAATAATAATGCATAGAACTATGCATAAAGCACACACCTTCTGACCAATCAGATTTGAGAATTTAACTGTACCGTGGTAGTAATAATCTTGTGGATCGTCATATAAATCTAGTGACTACAGCAAGTTCACAGAGGACGTGAAATGCATTCTGGGAGGACAGAAGGCCAACCTTTATTTCCATTTATCTAAAGCTATATGAAAAGAAGATAGCGAGATAGATGTTATGAGTCACGGTGTTACAAGAAGCTTCCAGAGGAACGGTTAATAGATCCATATATACCTGTATGTGTGTGTTTATATGTATAGATAGATAGATAGATAGAGCGATCGATAGATATGCACAGTATATAACCTTAAATGCATATACACACCCAGCTAACAAAGCATGCAAAGTATTCCTTTCATGCTCAGTCTCGTCTGTTCTTGTTGCTTGTGCATTTTTTCTTGTAGTGTAGAACCTCTGCGCTTTCTCTGTCCTGACATAAGAAGAGAGGAAAAAAGAAAAAGAAAGAGAGAAAGAAGGAGCTAGTAGGATTTTAAACAATGTCTGAAGATGTTGCTTTAGTAAACAGATTGAGATTGCTAGAGAAAATTGATGTTCAGTGTCTTGTGGACTAAATGTGTGGAGCAGCTTCCGTCTCTCACTGCAGCGGAGGTGCTGAAGGGGTTAACCAGCAAAACCCCTACATAGTCACAGAGAGAGGAAGAGAGAGGGAGAGAGAGAGGCAGCAAGAGAGAAAGCTTTACAGTATTAAGAGCTGTAGTACTGAATGCTGCATGGCTGCAGAGACACTCGTCCTCTCTGGATGGGAGTATCCATAGTAACCAGGCAGAAGGAGGACGTGGAGCGCCGGACCGAGAGCGAGGAAACAAGCAAATGGGATAGAAGGGAAGAAAGATCGAAAACGACAGAGAAGACAGAGAGGAGGAGAGTGGCCGAGAGAGACATGTTGAAACGGAGAGCTGGAAGAAGGTCCGTGTGAACTGGAGTAGCGAGAGGAGAGAGGAGGAGAAGAGGAGAGAGACAGAGAGACAGAGAGTGTAAGTAAAGAAGGATTTCTACATCGCTGCATCCTTTCAGAGCATGTATGTGAGTCATCTTCTCACTAAAATATTACTGCCATCTTACTGAAAGACAAAGAAAGAGAGAGATACATAGAGAGAGAGAGAGAGATTCTCTATGTACAGTACAAAGCTACTTTGTGATAAACCGGTCAGTCCCCCACCATCGTATTGTCTCAGGTCAGGCAAGTTTCTTTCCCTAACACATATCTCTGGATTTTGAAAATGATGTAATAATTTAAAAAATCTGCAGATTTAATCTGGTCTTCATTAGACAAATTCACTCACTATTACTCGGAGTGCATGTGGTCCTGTATGTGTGTGTACTGTATGCGTGTGCGTGTGTTTGTATGAGTACTGTATGTGTGTGAGAGCTTGTCTTTATGTATACCAGGTCCCTTGGTAATATGCAGGTGACACAGGCCATCATAATCAAGCTTCAGACTGCAGACTGTGTGTGTGTGTGTGTGTTTATGTACACAGGACACACAGCGCAGCAGTAAAGATGCAGCGATGCTTTAACACAAGTCTGCTCGGGTGTTTTTAGCGACACACTGCTGTAATAATCTCATCACTATGCCACTGAGTTCGGTTCTCTGCAGTGCTCTCGGGACTCGGACACTCAGTGATTAGTTTATCGTTCAGAATGTTTTCGTGCCTGCACTACCGTCTGGACAGTGTCTGTCTGAGATTGTTGTTAGTGGTTTTAAATATTTGTAGAATTTACAGTATATGGGACCAGCGTTGTAACTTGTAGATGAACTACAACTATGAGCTTGGCATGGGCAAGGTCACAGCAAGGTCAAATGTCTGAAATAACTTTTCTTCAACAGTGTCTTCAGCATGTGGAGTCCTGTGTCTTTAATAAATCGTTAAAAAAATTGGCACGTCTTTGAGTACTGTATCATTACAATTTCTCTTCCTGGCACTATGAGGCCCAAAGCTGTTCCAGCATGACAATACCCCGGTGTACAAAGTGAGATACATGTACTTGTGTGTTCTTTTTTTCTTCTTCTTGTTGCCAGTCTGTGCTGTACATAGTTATATAATGTGATGTAATGTGCTTTCACAATACTCAGACGTTGCATACAGACATTAACATTATACTCTTCAAGTATAACTAATAGCATTATAAGAACATGCAACACTCCATATAATGTATGTATAAAATGCTGACTTTAAGAAAAAGCATTAAGAAATGTTTTCCTCATTAAGACAAAAACACTCACAAATGGTTGATTTGAAATGTAAAAGTATAAATATATTTACAAATTCTAAACTAAGGTACATTTTTGTCTGGACAGCAAAAATGTTTTTGATCCACTTTATTTCTCATGGTATACTACAAAGCAAGTGAAAAGGCTCAATGTTTAAAGATGCAGCAACATCTAATGAATTTGCTTTAGCATAGCGTACCTCAACCGATTGGTAGAGATGGCTCAATCAGGTTAAGTTCAACACTTTTTTAATGCAGTGACTGCAATGGCGCTCTATCACAAGTTGAGGAGAACGTTAAACAATTATTAATTATATTATGGCTGTCAAGCGATTAAAATATTATCTAATTAATCAAATTTTCAGCAATTTTGTCAGTGAAAATAACACGGAAGAAGTTGTGATTGCCACCTGAAGTCCGGTGATCCCCAGTCAGCGCAATATATACGGCTCATGCCACATCATCTCCTTCTGTTCTCGGTGCTGTAAAGCTGTTGGATTTTGGACACGGTTGTGATTCTGGATGGCAGCGTGTAAGTTGTGTCAGTCAATGCTATCTTTAAAACCTCCAGACCTATAAAACAGAAAGTGGTCTGCAGTGTATTGCAATCCATTTTCTGAGGGATTTAGTTAGTCTGTCACAGGTAGACACAGGTAGACACAGGTAGACACAGGTAGAGTTTGCATCTGAAGGCCTGTTCGAGTGTGGCTTGATGAGGCTGCTGGCTGCGAGCACTACCATCAGGGACTGTGCTAAGTTTAGACCTATGGGTCCATAGCTAAATGCTTTGTCTTGAAGCACGTCTATGGTAGAAAAATACCTTACCCTGTGCTCTTAATAAAAGTTCCATCCGGGTGTTTTTTATATGTGAACGTTCCGTTCACGGAGCCGAGCAGCATCTTCTTACCTGCTCCATCATGTGACCAGAACGCTTTCAACGGTTTCAATCATGCCTTCAGTCATGCCTGAAATTGCCCCACAAAACGTGATTGATCATTTTTATTGGTTATTTTTGCTGTAATTAATCAAAATTAATGGTTTTTTTGACAGCCCAATATAAACCTCCCACAAATTCTTCAGCACTGCTTTATTCATTTTTCAGCAAAGCTTAGGAATGTGTTACATAGGCACCATGTTCAAAACTAAATCTCTCACTAAGGCTATACGGATTTTATACAGTAGTTCAGGCTATAGTCAGGTCATGTTTCTAAACCTTTAAGTTGTTCTGGTATGGTGGGTGTAAAAGGGACTAGGGTGATAGAATCATCTTACTGAGGTTGTTTGTATTTTTTCCCTGTTAATAAAGTGTTGGCACACAATGTACAATTTCTACTAGAGAAAATCGAATCTGTAAACTAAAAAATCAAATGGAAACTAATCTCAGTATTTGTTCCAAATGTTCTCCTAAGATATCTAGAAACACTGATTTAAAAAAAATCTAATAACAATGTATAAAGCAAGAAGGTTAGAATTCCTTCCACAATAGTCCTCCTCCACCGTGCCTGGCAGGAGCACACCTGGTTTCTGTAGGTGGAACACACCCATTGCTGTAGGGCGAATAAAAATGAATAGAGACTAGTTCGCAAATTCCAAGTGAACACTAGTTTCTGGGCATTTTTCTTTTTTTTTTTTTTTTTTCCTGATTTGGTTCACACAGAATTAAAAATAGAAACTTTCAAACCTGTTTCTCCATCTGTGAAGCCATGATTAATCCAGCCAACACACAATCTGCACAAATCTTATTTCAGTCTCTTACAGACTGCATACAGCTTCTACTTCCTCATGTCCTGAATCTTAGTGGCTCTGATAGAAGTCAGCGCTTCTCTCTTTGCCCTAAATGTAGCTCTCGTCTACATTATACAGCTTTACTTTGCTTTGCAGGTCTGTGTAAATTTTACACATAGCAACAGATCTGTCTGTATAGTTGCTAGGTAACTGCCTGACTCTGCTTCCTCTCTGGTTTCGTTCACTTGGTCAGGATGCACTGGTTCTAAACACTGAATTATTACCATTATAAATTTGTTTAGAGATGGAGCCGAGTCCTGATGGTGCACACAGCCAGGTTTGAACAGCGATGGATGGCTGTTTGAGAGCTGAGGGTGAGAGTGAGAAAAAATGTCCATCCCTGAATCAGATGCGTCCATGTTCCTCTTTTGTTACCTGGACTTTGATGAGTGATGTATATTTCCGTCATAAATATAATGGATCTAATGAAAAAAAGATTGATCTAAAGCAAATGCTTGTACACTTAAAAAGGTTGTGATGCTGGGAGAGCAGCCCAGCAGCATGTTGATTTATTGTCATTTATTGAAGTCACGGTTGACGAGACTGCACCAGGTCCCAAGTAGAAATTCCAAGTTGACGATCACTTTCTGTGTTAGAGGTTTTTATAATAACATTATCTATGAAGTCAATCCAGGACCAGGATAAAATAGTTTATGAATGAAGGCATAAACGCAGTAGACATATACACTTGACATTACATTTGAATGATGCAAAGGTTTTAAAGAATGCCGTACGTCCGTGATTGATGAACCTTGCCAAGGTGGGTTGGAGCTCACTGCAGTTGTTCCCATGAACATTCAGAGAATGGACAGCCTGACCTTTAAAAATTGATGTCAAGAACTTCCGAAAGAGACACTGTGGGAGATGTCTGTGGGAACGGTACACACAATCATTCGCGAACACCACTTGCACATTACAGGAGCTCAGCTGGGAGTTATTGCCACATCCCCTGTACAGTTCCGACCTCCCTCCAAGCCTTTTTCACTTTTGGGCCATGAAAAGAGTTTCTGGGAGTTCCTGGGAGGCCAGCGTTTCATAACAAACAGGCAGTCTGATAGTCTGGCAGTCTGTAGAACCAGTGAAACACAAGATCAGACTTTCATTACTTTGTTCTGCTATTCTCTGTGTTCTGTTATTCAATCAAAAGTCCCCTCATATTTTATGAGTCAGTGGGCACAAATGATACAGTACAAACTTGTTGAATGCGGTTTAGGCCCCAGAGTTTGAAGCTTTGAACTCAGACTGAAGGATGGGGTATGTGCTGGGAAAAAAGTAATTGAAATACGGAGTAACAGTAGGATATTGTGGCGTTCCATGAAGGAAAAGCATGCTGAAGGGAGCTAAAGAGAAGCACGAGTGAGGGAGTTCATGTTTGCTAGGTCATTAAAGGTCTGGCACTCCAATGGTGCAGCAAGCGCAAACAAAGCTGCTTTCATATTTGTCCCACCAGGCAGTGTGTGAGATCAGCCAGGCCTCGGTTAGCTGAGCGCTTTTTGTCCATTGCTTTGATCAGGTTGAACCCTGAATGTCCCTCAAAAACGTCCTTTACCAAATTTATTCTATATTTAGATAATCCTCAATGTTACTCAAGCCTCAATTTTATACTCCATTGTTTAGAAATGTGCATGTACGTCTCTGTAATATTGATTTGGATGATATTGTAAGATTAGTATTAAACACAAACGTTGTATCTACAATTCATCAGTTTTTCATTTCATGATCTGCCGTGTCAGTTTTTGTATCTAAGGAGTTGAAGAACCTCTCACTGTTCGTTGTAGTTCATTCTCTAATCAGATCTGCTCTGCTTCATGCTTTCACATCTACTGAGATTAAATTATCATCTCAAATCTAAAACCCCTGCAATTACTTTGCTGAAAGCCTGCACACATTGTCTTCAGTCTACAGTCATTTAAAGGCTAGTGATCGAGACAGTCATTTGCCTTTAAGCCCTACAAAATCAAGGAATTAAAAATAAAGACTGGTGAAGCAGATCAGGTTTTTGAGTGAATGTGATGCACATGTAGCATAAAATCTAGTATACTCCCAAGATTACCAGTACACTCACACGTTAAATATGATACTGGGTTCATGAAATAATGTGTATAGGCTGATACTGTACATGTTGGATTTTTGTAGTTCTCTCTGATTACACACTGATTTATTCATTAGCTGCTGGTGTATTGATTTTGTAGAACATTTAGCGACAGCAACCTATTTTTATCTCATTATTCATCTGAGCAGTTGAGGTTCAGGGGCCTTGCTCAAGGGCCCAACTTGGTGAAGGTAGGGTCTGAACTCAGGACCTTCTGATCAGTAGCCCAGCACCTTAACCACTGAGCTACCCATGCCCCTGCACTTTCTGTGTTTTCTGTTTTATACATTTTGTTTTATTAAGGAGTGAATATTTATCGAGTATAAATGACTCGGTTTACTCTAATAAAGTGCACTGGCATGGAAGTATATTATCAACCAACGAGAGTGCCTTAATCAAAAAAATGTTAACTACATTTTTTCTAAAATGTTTTATAGCAGTTAAGGTTCAGCAGTGTTTCTCTTTTTCATTTCTCATAAGACAATGAGATGCTCCTGAGGAGAGAGAGAGAGAGAGAGAGAGAGCTGAGATAGTATCCTTCTAATCATTTGTCTTAATAATGCGCTCACTTACTCTCACTCAGTTTCAAACCCTATCCAAAAATGGAGAAGCTTTGTTTTTTCAGGTTCTACATAGAACAGGTTTTTTTAACAGACCATAGAACCATATTTAAAAAAGTCATGTGTTGTAAGATTTAGTGATTTTAATGTAGCATGTTGGAGCTAGATCTGTTTCCCCTCTGATTAATTACAGAAGTGGTTTTCTCATGGCCATGCAGCTGTTTAATCCCAATTTTGTGGGTTTTTGTCTCATTGTACAGTAATTGCAAATGCTTTTACTTTTACTATTCAACTTAGCTGTGATTCTACTCTGATTTCTACTGTTTTTTTTATGATGCTACTTCACCAAGCAAAATCTTCACCAATTATAAGATCTCTAATCATGATTTTTTTTTTCTTCTTCCACCATGTTCCTTCGAGTCTTTAATACTGTGTTGGACAGCTCTTAATTCTGATCACTGCAAATCTTCTTAGTTATTTTCTTTGATCGATGCAGGCTAATAATTTGACCCTCCTGAAACAGCGACTGTTTTTGACACAGTGGTGTATGTCTATGTGGACTGCATGTGGCCAGTTAATGCCAAAGTAGTTCAACTGTGAGCCATACTGACATTCTCCCTATAAATATTCACCATCTTCAGAGTGAGTATGTAGAGATTGGTTCAGTCTTATTGACTTATTTTCCATCATTTAAATTCTCTTAACTGATGACTTCTGTATGTCTATGCATGTATACATATTTTAATGTTTATAGTAAATACACCTCACCAATACACCTCTGTAAAGCACTAATCAGTCTGGCTTAATCTAGAATTAGTGCAGGATTTGACTGGCTGATTTGGACGTGGTAATGGATGTGTATTTTGTTGAAAATGGCACGGATTGATATATCACAGCTTAGGTGTATATGTCAGTGCTACATGACAGGTGTGAGGTTTAATGACAAGTTATTACATTACTGCATTACCAAGGGGGCTCGGTGTTCAGCCAGTGACAACATTTGCTCCAATGACTATTTGCTCCAGTCATCCATTCAGACTTTTCAGGAGGCATTAAAATCAAGCATCTTGGTGATGATCATGTAACAGTGATATAAGGTGAGAGTACTTTAGTCTAAATAGTGCAAAAATTAAATATAGAGTAACACCATCAGAAATGGTCCAGGATAAACTCAGTAGGAAAAATCTCAGTAGATCAGTGTTGAAGAATTATTCAAACAGTTATTTTTCTTCACTTGTGTTCGACTCGTTTTTTTTTTTCTCACTTGTTGCTTCTGATTTTCTTTCCTCAGGTTCTTAAGATCGGCTTGATAGGTCATAGAAAAAGAATCCTGGCATCGCTTGGGGACAGGCTACACGAAGACACTCCGCAGAAACCCCCACGAGCGATTTCCCTCAGGGTCAGTATGATGGAGACACAATACTGTACATCTAATGACTGAAAGATAAAAAAAAAACAGTTTTGTTCATAATGACATGAGGAAATGTAGGAATCAAGTATGTATGCACCTCTCTCTCTCTCTCTCTCTCTCTTCCTCTCACGCGCACACTCTTACTCTTTCACTCTTTGTCTAGTATTAGGGCTGTAGTTATGTCTTTAGGAACACATTTCCCTAATTCTCTCATCTGTGGGGAAAAAAAGTGCAGACCTTTTCCTCACTTTGACATTAATTACATATACAGTGGAAAGTGCATGCTCCAGAACCTGCCTTTGCAATCCTTTAGACACTGTACTTCATTTACAAATGAACCAAGGACGAATATCCCCCCTTCACTCATACAGTACTTGCACATTTTGGATCGTCTCGTTGTACATTCAGTGCCAGCCATGCGCTCCTTTATTGCACTGGCACTCACGATGTTGCCATCCTATCATGTGGCTCATTCCAGCTTCCTAAAGAGAGCACAAGGCTTCTCGTTGTTTTAACTGTGAAATGTCTCGTCTATATATATTCGAGGGACATTCGAGTCAAATCAGCACTTTAAATATCTTGTGAATGAAGGCATAAAGGACATTTACAGAAAACTTCAAGCAATGATGAGACTCTCATCTGAAGGGTGCAAACTTTTAATGACGTTCCCCTGGACATTCAAGGAGTTCCTGGGAGGCCAGTATTTCAGACACAAGGCAGGCAGTTGGATTATGGCTCTGGCATAACGAGAAAACTTTCTACGGTATCCAAGCACTAGTGAAACCCGGGGATAAGTGCATTAGTGTAGCGGGGGATTACATAAAGAAATAAAGGTAGTCTTGAATGCCCATCAAATGTTATCGATATTTACTCACCTAAAGGGTATCATTGCTTCATACACCATGTATGGTGCTTGTGGTGTATCTCATCTTAGCCCAATAAATTACTTGCACTTGCAGTGTTGAACATCTTCAGTACATGTAGCCTCAAGTAGGCTTCCTCTGAGTAAGTGAGTAATCACTAGAGATTACTTATCTGCCCATACAAGGTGATGATTTAATGCTGCTTTTATTGAAACGCTATTTGCATTCACACAGATATTTGTTTAAATAGTGACACTAATGTTCGCTTCTGCTATTGATATTAATGCTAACGTCACCACCTCTGGTGTGTACGTTTCTGTCTAGGAGCCCAGTGGGAATCACACTCCTCCTCAGCTCTCCCCATCTCTAAGTCAGGCTTATCCCAACGCCGGCTCACTCGACGTGCAGCACCTCATCATGCAGGCAGACGCCAGACGCAGACGCAATGACAACTACTTCGAGGATGTTCCACGCTCCAAACTGGAGAGACAGATGGCACAAGTCAGTATGGTGAGTGCATAATAATTCGGGTTAGCATCACTGTATGGTTTGGTGTACAGGAGGTCTCTGGGATTTATCTAAAAAAAAAAACATTACTTATTTTATTATACTTTGAGAATGGTTATCACATCCCCTTTTCTTCTGTATTGTATTTCTGAACGTCCTTGTCTTTTGTATGCCTTCGATCTTTATGGTCCTGATAGAGACCTTATCAGCGGCTGCACTCACTCCTGTTTGTTAAGGCTGTGTGTGAGTTTCAGTGTGATTACTTAATCTGAACGCTCTAACACTTGTCCCTGTGTGTACTCACACCAGCGATATTAATAGGAACAGGACATAGCTATATATCTGAGGACAAACGTAACACTAGAAGGTCTCATCCAGCAGTGTACCTGCTGTAATCCTGCTCCAACCGTTTCCTGATTCTCTGTTTTCAGCAAGGGGAATGGTGTGAACCAATCACATTACGACCTCCCAATGAGGCGACATCATCCACTCCTGTACAGTACTGGCAGCACCATCCGGAGAAGCTCATATTCCAGTCCTGTGACTATGAGGCATATGTAAGCATGTTTCACATGTGCATAAATGTGTGTGTGTGTGAGAGAGAGAGTGTTCCAGACAGAGTAATTCCATTTCATGGATTGTAGTGTGTTTGTGTTGTCTTTATAATAATGTTGCAAATTTAGCAGTTTCTTTACCAATATTTGATCTCATTAACAATCAATTATTGATTAATCATTAATAATTAACACCAACACACTTTTTGTTGTCAGTTTCAGTTATATTTTTAGCAGCAATTTCAACAATTCAGTTATGTGAGACAATTCAATGAAGAAAAATGCTTTAAAAAAACAAGGTTGTCCAAAATGCTGCTTGTCTTTCTGTAACCATTTTAAAAAGTCAATGCTGCTATCTATACAATGTCCAGTATTGCAATCTGCTTGAGCTGCCTGAACAAGCGTACAGTAATATATCTGTAAACTCATGGAAACAAGCAGCAGTTAATACGTTTCTAATCAATTGAGTTCTTAACAGCAAGTAATCCAGTAATGATTATCATCAATATTCCTGTCTATTAAGTATAATATGCAGGGGCAGAATGGCAGACTGAGATTTCTTTATTATTTTGGAGACGTCTGGTTTATATTCAAAGTCATCAGCTAGAAACTGCAAGTCTGAATCGCGAAATTCATTTATTCATTCATTTTCTACACTGCTTATCCTGTACAAGGTCGCGGGAAGCTGGAACCTATCCCGGGAGATTTCAGGCACAAGTCCTGGTGCCAATCCATTGTAGGGCACACGAGTACACACGCAATCACACTACCAGCAATTTGGCAATGACAGTTAGCCTACTCTGTATGTGGGAGGAAACCCAGCAAGCACAGGAAGACCATGCAAACTCCACACGCATACAGTAGACCTGAGGTGGGAATCAAACCATCGACCCTGGAGGTGCGAGACCACAGTGCTAACCACTACACCACTGTTCTGCCTTCAGTCGAAATTATATTTGTTTAATGTTTATAACACAACTAAAGTTTGTTAAGAACCAGCTACATTTTGGGATAGTGTCCACCATCGCTCATTAATGCTTAACCTTCAATTCTTTTTTGCCTATAAATGATACACTGTTGTTAAAAATGATTTTGCTTTCTTTTTGTAGACTTCTCACTGGACTGTAATGCATGCCACATTGCTTCATGGTTCGGAAATACAGCCAGAACTGAAGCCAGTGATTTGTTTATTTGTTTATAACTTAATTACTCATGTTTAAACTAGTTTGCAATCTCGTTAAAAAGGGGGAAAAAGGATGTGTATGGTTTACTCTCCACCTCTTTGGGGATTTTTATTATAATAATTGATTAGCTGTATAACATTAATTGAAAAGAGATCTGTACAGTCATGATACAGTGACCCTGGAGTTACAAGGGCTCATCAGTAGTAGCTTGGCTTGGTTGAGCTGCAGTGGCCCAGAGCCTTAACCCTCTGAGCTACAGCACCACTGCCCACAAAGTGTCTGGCTCACAGAGGCACCTTGATGGTGCTGGTATTTGATCTCAAGACCTTTTGATCTGAAGGCCGTCGTCTTGACCACGTTCATGGAGGGTCAATAAGGGTGCAGTGGTGGCTCAGACGGTAAAGCCTTAGGCTCGCTCTTTGCAGGACCAGTGGGGTTTGAGCACTTTGGGCACAGAGTAAATCCTGTGCCAATAACTTGCAGGTGGGATGATCCCTGTTGCAAACCCACAGAAAAAAAAATCCTTCATTCCTTCATAAACAGTATATGTTTCATATTTCATTTACAAGCGATATTCCCAGGCTTCGTCATGTTTGTCTGTGAAGTTCACCAAGCTTCCATGTGTGCAGTGAAGCCTCCTCATAGCACCTGCAGGTGTTTGTTTTCACTGCAATTATGTCATTTTATTTGCTGACAGCCATGAAGCGTCTTTAATTATGTTAGACTTCTAAATAGAGCATGCACAATTTTAGTATTACCTCCTTACCACACATGCATAATTCAACTGTTAGTATGGCCCTGTGTGTGTATACGTACAGCATCTTGTGCATTTAATGTGTGTACAAAAAATGGTGGGCTACTTCTCAGAAGTAAGACAGTGAGAGAGATGAGAGAGGAGGAGAGAGAGAGAGAGAGAGAGAGAGTGTTTCTGTGGTGAATAACAGTATTTCTCTGTTCAGTTAAAGTGGCGGCCTGTTTTTCAGCTTCTCTCCGTTCTGGAGTAATTTTAGCTAGAGGTTACATAAAGCTGCTCTGTTACCTAGCAACAGCCCTGCGAATCTGGTTGGTCTGTTTGCCCACACGAGCAGCGATGCTGGAATTGTAGATCATGACCATGTTAAACTCATGTAAATTTGATTGGCCTTGGGACAGGCGAGTAGAGTTTCTGATATGTCGCCGAATCACAGATGTCTGGATAGAAGATGGCGGGATAAGAGGCAGATGAAGAGATCAAAGATGGGATCAGACAAAAATATAAATATTTAAAAACATGATCTCTTTTCATTTAGAAAAATGAAAGTGTTGATTAGTACTGTGGCATTAACGAGTGCCAAAAGGACCGTAAAGTCTGTGAGCCAGTGCAGTGTGTGTGTGTGTGTGTGCACGTGTGTGTGTGTGTGCGTGCGTGTGTGTGGGCTGCAGACAGTAATTCATCTGGACAGCATGTGTAAGTGAGGGAAGCTACACCCCATGCTGGTAGCAGCCTACAGTGCCTCTGTAAACAGCATTTTAATCTCATCAGGTTTCATCTATCGATCTCAGCAGCACAAAACCTGACAGCTGCATTTCCACAGACAGCAGATAGAGAGGGAGATTATAAAGAGAAATATTCTGTGTGTTGGGTGATAGGATATTTCTATAAACGCTTGCCTTATTAAATCAGCCCTCCATCTCCCACACCAGCAGATTAACTAAATCAGGAACTGGCCAGCAGGAAGCCTTTGGATGAACGATGTCAGATAGTTGTAATGATGTTGCGATCTCATCTACTGTAGCATCGAGACAATGCCAAGACATCGTTACTTTTGAACCTTAGACTGACAGATATAACACTGAACTTCAAAACAATGTTGTAGCATTTATGTCGCTTAACGACCATTCTCACCATGTCAGACCACATCCATGGTCCTTTAAGTTTCTTACGGAGATATTAGAGATATTATGATCTGATATTTGGACAGCTGCAATAGCTTCCCACATACTGTGCATGTATCTCTTATTATTGTAACAGTACCTCTCTGTTTAACAATTTTTCTTCTGAAATATTACCATGAAGTGAGTCATAGCTCCCAAATTACTCTACTGTTGTGTTCACACAACATCTAAACTGCATCATGTCCAGTTTCTCAAAACGTTAAGCAGTCTCACCGTGGTGACTGGAGCATTACGTAAATGTATTTTAGATGAAGTGTGTTAAAGCCGATCATTTTGTAAGGATCAGTCCTTCATTGTTATCCCAGTATTCCCATAATTTCATCGGAACGGCACGGTGGCTTAGTGGTTAGCACTGTCGCCTGGCACCTTCAGGGTTGTGGTTTGAATCCCGCCTTGGGTCTGTGTGCGTGGAGTTTAGGTGTCTCCACGTGCTTGATGAGTTTCCACCACATACTCTGGTTTCCTCCCACAGTCCAAAGACATGCTGATTAGGCTCATTTGTGTTCCCAAATTGCCTGTAGTGTGAGAATGAGTGTGTGCATGCCTTGCGATGGATTGGCAAAGTCTCCAGGGATGAGCTCCAGACCCCCCTGCGACCCTGTATAGGATTAGAAGAAGAATTAGTTTAAGGATTAATTCTTCTGGTATAAATCCAATCGATATTTACAGAAGACTTCAAGCACTGTATGAAGATGAGGCTCCTGCCCACAGTGAAACATTTGAAAGTCACAGAACATTTTGATAATGCTGTAAGTCCGTGAGTGACGATCCTAGCCGATGTGGCTTAGAACACCTTGCAACCGTTCCTGTGGACATTTAGGCACCAGTGAAATGCATTATTCAATTCAATTCAATTTTATTTGTATAGCGCTTTTAGCAATTGTCATTGCCTCAAAGCAGCTTTAAACAATCA
>JAQMYK010000012.1:27718620-27734647 GCA_030014345.1 Clarias buthupogon | reverse complement strand
TAGATTGGCTTGTTTATCACAGTCTTCAGTGTGGTTCTTCTTTAAGTGGTCTTTCAGTCCATGGTGATGCAGGACTTACTTGTTAATGTTTATAAATTCAGTACCTATTGCCTCCAATGTCTCGTGATCTTCGGGTACAGTTGAGCTTTCAGACCAAAGTGTGGTCATCCCTGATCAATAATTTATTCCTTTCCTGAACAATGAGGTGTCTACATGGCCTCAAGATTTTTATATTTGCCTAAATTCTTGTGGAGGTCTTAGCTGAGTTGCTTGGCTTTTACCATGTTATCAAGGGCAATTGGGTCCTAGGTACAATAAAGCCATGGGTTTGCCCTCAATTAATTCACAATTATTAAAATACCCTCTCTGGTGAATGAAATAGATGAGCTAATTGACTTGCCAAAAGGAATGTTTTGTACCATGAAATGGGTGAAGAGGTAAAAAAAAAAGCGACGGTAAAATCTTCAGCCAAGAAGTATGTAAACCTTTGGCCCCAAGTATAGTCTGATCAGCCAGAACATTCACTTCAAATGTCAGTGGTGTTAATCATATTGATTATCTTGTTACTTTGGCACATATCAAGAGGTGGGATATACAGTATTAGGCAGCAAGTGAAGAGTCAGTTGTCAAATGTGGGCTAGCACAACTTTCTGGATCTGAACTTTCAACTCTAAAACAGTAAGTCTTGGGGGTTGTTCCCTGTATCCAGTGGTTAGTACCTACCAAAAATTACCCATGGAAAAGCAACCAGAGAACCAGCAACTGTGTCATAGCAGGTGACATTGGATGTGCTCTGATAGAAATGTGTTAGAACACATAGTACATTGCATCTTGCTGTGTAAGGGTCTGAGTAGCTGCAGACCGGTCAGAAAGCCCATGGTGACCCCTGTCCATCACCAAAAGCAACCATGACAAAGTGAAAGAAGGTGGCCTGGTATGAGGTAGATTGTTTTCTTTTACATCATGTGGATGGCTGGGTGTGTGTGCAGCATTTACCCGGGGACAAGATGACACCAGGCTACACTATGGGAAGAAGGAAAGCCAGTGGTAATCTGCAAGCAGTGTTCTACTGGGAAACCTTGGGTCCTGCTATTCATGTGTATGTTAAATTGACATGTACCATCTACCCCAAGCATTGTTGCAAACCAAGTACATACAGTTCATAGTAACAAGCACTATTTAGGAAAGGGGTGAGAAACATAAGGAGCTCAAGGTGTTGACAAATCCTCTGTAGCATGTGCTGGACAAAGAAGTCTGATCCATGGAGGCCTAGTCTCAGTGTTGATGAGATCCAAAAGATGTCTGGAAGTCCCACAATCTGTATTTAATAATGTATACAGTATATTCAATAACGGATGCTGAATCAGTCTAGTGTAGACAATGCCTACTTAAAGGAATTAACTCTGATCTATTGGAAATGGCCAGAGTGTGTTTGAGATAACACACATACACAGGGTAGCGTAACAGGCTGAACAGCCTCCGGCCAGCTCAGCTCCATGCGGTCAGTTGCCATAGTTCCCAGTCCTGGTGAAGAACATGAATTACTCCTTATTGCTTGCTGTGTAAAGGAGGAGTGTTAGGGAAGAAAGACTGTCTTAGACGCTACACACTCATTGATCCAGGAACTCACAAGCATACACTTACAAGCCAAAGCAACACTTACGAGAAGACCATAATATCTGAGTTATTCAGAAATAAATTTAAAAAAGTAACAACTAATAAACTTTTTACAAATTTTTATTGTAAAATAACTTCCATGGATCCCCCTGCACAGAGATTTTAGTATACTGTATAATGCAAGTCTCATTATTTAAATATACACAATAAAGTATTTATCAGGATCCTAGGATCCTTGTCTTGCCTATAGGACACCTAGAGATACCAAACATACTATACTGTTTCACCAAAAATACTACAATTGTCATGTTTTGTAACTAATGTTAAGTTAAAAAAATTTATTTTCACTTGTAACCATGTAGATATCCTGCTAGTGCATACTGTATATGTTTTTTACTGTTTGTCTTTTGTGGAAATGTTTTGATTTTTACGGTTAATTGCGTTAATGCATGTTATTTTAATGACTAAGACCGCATAAAGCCTATAACAACTCTTCATCATACCCATTTTGAGCCTCTGAAAAAAAGAAACACCACAAAGTGTGTAAGAGAGTTCAGATGTTTCTGGCTGGTCATTTCCCAGGGTTAAACGCTGAACTGTTCTATATTAAACCCGCCTGATACGGGGAAAAACACAGGGCACAAAGTTCAGTTCAAAGGAGATTTGAAACTCACAGCAAGGCCATGTACTGAGCCAATCTGACCCGGTGGGAATGAAGCAAAAATGGCAGTGTATGAGGATATGCTCGCAAAAACTACTTGGAAGCTATTTGAGTCATTGTGAGAATGCAATGTCATCTAAGACACATAACGTCAAAGTTTTTTTTGTATGCATATTCTTTGAATAATTCATGTTAATTATTAATTTATAATTTTTGTCCCAGTGCTGGTCAAAACCAACACCATCATTACTTAATCCATCATCCATCCTCTTTATACAATAAAGTGTGAAATACATGATGTCCAGACACTAAGAACCAGCTCTAGCATGTTTACAGTCAAACAGGAAGCGGGTCGAACAGGAATGTTGTGTTCCTGAAGCTGGTCTAGCTGCAAACGAATATTCTATACATATATGGACAAATGACTACCAGCCCTCTTTTCATTCGGTCATGGAAAACTTTCAGCTTAAGTACTTTAAACTTGAATCAAAACAAAAACATGAGGCTGGCATTAGAGCTTACTTCATCTGGTGTATTACAGGATAAAATGGGCCGGGGTAGATAACGAGCAGATATCCTGATGGGTTTACGGTCTGAGTAACTTTAATCTTAGGGTGTGATATGATTTCTCATAAGATTTGAGAAGATTTTTTAAAAAGCACACACACATGGGACATGCCTCCAAGGACACAACTCAAGGAAGTGGTTAGGAAGCACTTAGGAAGAGTTTCAAACCTATTAATTTATTAGTATGTGTACATCACTGTCCCAGTCCCAGCGTTCCCGTCCCAGTGTACATCATGAGCGAGTTTTTCCCTCAATTTTGGACACTGTGTAAAGCACAGGATGGTTAATTTTCTCTCAAAGATGAAGCAATATTTTCCTCAAAGCTTACTTTCCAACTTTTATTGGAAATAAATAATTAAATTCATTTCAGTTTGATTTATATATCACTTTTTTACAATGTTCATTGTTGCAAAGCAGCTTTTGTTGTGTTTCATTTGAAACATGATTAAACACTCTAATACAAAAACTGTCATTTTAAATAAAACAAGAGTGAAGACAAAGAGCAAAATAGGATTTGATGACATTTATTTCTAAATCAAATAAACATTTACAAAAAGCATCTGACATCTTTTATCTCTCATTGTTCTGAATCCCGGTACAGTACATCTCCAATGAGCTTCCGAACGGCTTCTGCATCACTTGTGTCTGTAAGATTCGGGAAACAAAGCATGCACATTACACAAATACAGACATACAGTGTGTGCATATTAAATGTTTTGCTCAGATGTTTTTTCAATCTGCATATTGGGGGGGGGGGGGGGGTCGTGGGTGAATTTGTATGTAAGCACAAATATTTTTTTTTTACATTTGGCAAAATATATATATTTTTTAATTTTCATCCAGCTTCAATAACATGGACTTAATGGAACCAAATTAAGTTTATTTCACTTCTGTGTCAGAACATTATACAAAGAAGGGTGAATACCCACCATGCCTGTTGATCTGTTTTGATCTACAAATGCTATGCAAATTCTGATCAAACCATGCATTTAAGAGCTGATGTCTCATCACCAAACTGTTGTTTTTTTTCATCCAGAATTTAATTCTATTTTTTTTTGTGGTTTTAACAGGAATTTTAACAATGGATGTTGTCACAAAGCAGCATTACAGACATATTTAACATTGATAAAATTTACATCTGTAATTTATCTCTGCACAAAGTACAGTCCTTAGCTACCCCTCATGTCTTCCTATTAAATTTATGATATAGATGAAATGAAGCAAATGGGATTAAATGTTTTATTTGTACAAAATGCCTAAAGGTACAATAAAAAAAAATAGGTTGCTAATGTAACAACCTCAGCAGCAACCTCATTTCCCCGCTCGTCTGTTCCAACCACTCAGTATCACCAGTATACTGGTGATGTATACATTGGGGGCAGTGGTGGCTCAGTGTGTTAAGGCTCGGAGTTACTGATCAGAAGTTTGGCGGTTCAAGGACCAGCTCCGCCAGATTGCAGCTGTTGGGCTCTTGAGCGAGGCCCTTAACCCTGCCTGCTCCAGTCGTGCCATATAATGGCCTACTAACAAGAAGCTGGGATATGCAAAGAATAAAACATTTCACTGTGCAGGAATGTATGCGTGACGAATAAAGGCTGAACTGAACTACTAATCACCAGCCTGATCATCTGTCATCATATGCACCATTGTCCCACTGGTTCATCCCTTAGGTTAGATCTTTCTTTGTGCTTGAATGATCCATAGGTTATTGTGTGGATTAACAAACTAAAACAGTCCTCTGAAACTGGTCAGGTACAGGGACTGGGCTGAAAATAAGAGTCAAAATTCTCCTTCAGGAAGCCTGAAGAACTATTCGGTAAAAGATACAAGAAAGTCTGGCTCTCTGGAGGCAAAGAGAAAACTGTGCACAACAATGGTTTAAAAGTTTAACTGTGTAACCAGTAAGTTTGATATAGTTTTTTCACATGTTCCCTGATGGAGACTTAAGTGCTCATGAAAATTGCAGTCCTAAAGCAGTCTTCACGGTTTCAAACTGTATCTTGAGGCTGTCCATAAGGAGCCTCATCACAGCGATTGGGTTTCAAGTGATAAGGAGTGACCTCTTGACGTTGGACTGGGTGCAGCCTGACCGGTCACATAAAACCTGCTTCAGGTCTGATTCAACTTTAATTATAGACCTAGTTGTTCTGCATAACTGACATTTCAAGTGACCAATCATGCAGACTAAGAACCAGAAGTACTGAATCGTAAAGATATACTGTAAATGTTGATATCAGTTAGAGTGATTTTTTTATTTTTATTTGGTTAGGCTTCTGTGACGCACAGGCTCAGAAAATAATGGTTTTGTGTGCTCGAAGATTGGAAAGGTTTTGATTGTTTAAAAAAAAGAAAAAAAAACTCATGACGCTGATCTTTCAGCTGCTTTATTCAGCAGCATGAAAACAAACAACCCAAAATAAATAAAATTAAATCAAACCCAGCTTTTCTGGTAAGCTGTGTGTATTTGCGGGTGTGTGTAGTGAGGGTGTGTACAGTGTGTGTCTTATGACATGACCAATCATCACTGCATAAACAAAACTACAACAATAAGCAGATTGCTAAGGTTTCCAGAGTGGTAAGTTTTATCATATAACTATAAAAAAAAAACTTTATGGTGACTTTAAATGAGACGGTCACTAGTAACTATTAAAAAAGAAAAAACAAATGGTGTGTGAAATGAAACAAAGACATATTCCAGGTTCATTCTTGGATTTTTCATACAGCTGTAATAGATTCCCTCACTTTAATGAAAAAAATAATAATAAGCATTGGACATGTTTGGGGAGCAGACTAAAGCTTCGGAATGGTTATAACTTCGAGCTGAGAAGAATGGTTGAAACAGCTGACTGAAAAAAAAATCTGTTTGAAATCTGAAATCTGCTTGTGGTAGCCTCTGACTTCAGACCTCTTAACCACTTAATATGACTTAGCATAGAATAAAATAGTATTATGAATGTTTAAGTGTTTTATAAGACACCAGGAAATACATAAGGAGCCATTACAAACTAGCTACGTGCACTGGCCAATAACACTCCAGTTAACAAGATAAAAACTTCACATAATTAGATGATTGTTACAAAAATAGTAGAATTTCTTCCGGTTATTTATTTCAGTGACAGCTATACTAGTACACTTGAGTATATACCAGCTTTTTGTAGTCGCTCTCTTCATTTATTTCTAATCAAGCTGGGAACATCTTGTAGGTGTGTCTCAAAAAAGTAATTATTATAAGGTTATTATTAAGTTCTGTACCTCCGTTAAGAGCTTGCTGTGCTTGGTCCCTTCTGCATATAAAGAATCTTTGTTTTTGCAATGCATAATTTCCGTGTTGTGCAGTGTAGTGTGGTGCAGAAGTGTTTCTCTCTTCTCTCTCTATATTCAGAAGTAAAAACTATCTAGCACAAGCTCACACCGTGCATTGTTTTATACACATGTCAATGACCTCCACAGCGCACACACTTACTGTGGAAAACAATGTGTAGATCAAATGAACATACACACACATTCACAGGTTTCCTCACCCACTCCCAGTTTGTGCAGCAGATCTGTGTATTCCGGCCTCTGTTCCAGTACTCTCTGCAGACTGGTGGGCTCCATGCACTCCAGCTCAACCCTCCAGTACACATAGATCTTCTGGCTGAAGCTCACATACACCAGACATGGAATGTTCCTGCCCTGCTTGCACGCATACAGGCCTACAACAGCACACAACCACAGCTGTGTACTGCAGGAGATTAAACAAACTAATAGACATGATGTAGGACACCATAGGATAGGATGTAAAACCTTATGAACTGTTTTCGATTAAATCCACTGGAGTCTCATCTGATCACGTAAAGAAATCCTTCGCTTCAGTTTACGTTAGTTCAATATCACACATTTGCCTAGATTTACAGTAAAGGAGGCCATTTAAGATATTAAACATTTATTTTAACTATTTCTCTGTAGTCTCAGACTTTTGGACATCACTTTATCTTATATTAATATTAATGATGTATTTACAAACATTATTTCTAGGCTAAAATTAAAGCTAAGAGTGACTGCGTCCTATTTAGAAAAAAAATCTAACCAGTTTCCTTTCTCTGTGATTGTATTAAATTTAAATGAACACAAAAATATACAGCATACAAGTGTATTAATGAATCTTGCATTCGCCTACAGTACTTGTCACTTGGTGTGCTTTATATATGCTCTATAAAAATATATATTATATAACCTTTCTGCACAGATTAACTCCTCTTTAACTAACAAAGTACTCAGGATGACAGAATGGAGATCTTAGAAAGACAGACAGAATGAATGCAATGAAGAAAGAAATTTGGCATTGAGATTTTTTTCTAAGGTTCTGACTAGTGGTGACCCACTCCACATGATCACAATCCTGTCTTACCTTCATGCTCAATTTTAATAAACACAAATTGTCAAGGACACACACGGACACATGCATGCACATTCTCACCCACTGAAATAATAGCACTATACCGGCACAAAATGCATTCACGTTCTCGTCAAACTGGAATCGGACAACGGTGCGGTTGTGGTCAATGATATACGTTTGGCCGTCCCAGGCACACGCCACCACCTCTTCTCTGCCGTCACCCTAAAAGACACACCCACATACATGTTTCTAACAAACTATCATATATACCATATACCATGTATTATTTAGTTGGTGATTTTGTCAGTAGCTGTGTTTATGTAGCCCCAATAATAATGGACATGATAGCTCATCTGGAATAAAAATGCATCATGTAAACACCGCAGAACAGTCTGATAACAGTACCGATCTGAAATGACCAACAAACATTAGGTGATGGAATGATTATCCAGGAGGGAAACGTAGCTTCCATTCATGATTAAAACGCGATTGCCACCAATTGGCTCACATTTCATACATAGTAAAGCATCTAACCAATCAGAGAGGAGACTGAATTCTTGTTACTAATCATAATGCATGAGGTGGGACTTATCAATACAAAACAAAACTGGGAGAAAAAACCTCTTCTTCTTCTCCTTCTTCTGTTGGCTTTCAGGCAGATGTCAAAAATCTGTGCACATGTTTTTTTTTTCTAATTAAATGCTTTGAGCATGAAACACACATCTTATCAGATCAGTGTCCCAGTAAATAGCTACTGTAACTTGGAATCTCTAATCCGAATATTATTAATTGGATTGAAGAGAATATTGTCCATGTAAATGCAGCTCCTGTTAGCACAACCTAGCATAATAATAATGCTTATAATAATAATAATGCCTTTAATAAGCTGGTATTACTCTGGCCTACTGACCGTGACATCCAGTTTCTGCAGTGCAAAGAGCTGGTGATCCACCTGCACCGACCAAAGGAGCTGCTCAGAGCTGTCCATAAGCTTCAGGGTACCTGCACCAATAAAACAGACGTTACATAACTGGGGGGGGGGAACGGAAATACATTAATTCATGACCTGATCTAGACAATTATTTTCCACTAAATATATGCTGTACATCTGTTCCAGTGTTTTTCCACTCATTTGATGACAGTCAGGATCTGCAGCGTTAGGATGAAGTCATCCTCAGTCAACTACATAAACATCTGGCTTTCAAAATGTAGTTCTATAGTTTTCAGATCAATATAATAAGGATCTCTGGTCTAAAATTTGGAAGTCTAGATTTCGAGTTCAAATGCTTTTATAACGCCTGTTCATGATGTCTTTTTCAAGGTTAGACCCAGAAGATTATCAAATAATTAAATATGGAGGTACAGTATCAGCTGCAGGTTGTGAAACTGTAGCTCACGTTTGCTTACCGTCTAAAGTGCAGAGAGCAAATAAGCCTCCTTTAGAGTCGTCTCCCTTGGACCCTATAACAAACAACCAGGTTCACTGTGTGTCACCTTCAGACATCACACATTTCAGAATGAAACATTATCATTAATTACAGGTGAGCTTTTCATGAATTATACTGTTAAATTGTCTTTGTTATTGTGCTGCCTTCTTTTGATATTATGTAATTCACTTGGACACATTAATTGGGTCCAATTTCTTAGGAGCACCTTGCACACATGAACATTCATGTAGTTATCCCATCAGCCAATCACATGGTAGCAGCACAAGGCATAAAATCAGACATATAGGTCAAGAGCTTGTGTTCCTTCTAATGTTAAAAAAAAAAAACAAGCACTGAGCAGTGGTTCTGTAGGAGGTAATGCCCTGGTGATAAGAGAGATCAGAGGAAAAAGTCCAGACTGGCTTGAGTTCACAGAAGGACTAGCTCAAGTAATCACTTCACCGTGGTGAGCAGAAAAGCACTGACACTAAAGGCGGATGAGAAGGCGGACAGTAGAAGCCCACGTCAGGTTCTCTATGACTGAGAAAAATGTTATGTGTTTGTCTTTATCTTTGGTTCCCAGGTCAACAACCATGACATGGTCAACGGAACTTAGATTACATTTTATTCTAGATTATAATGATTAAAATTAACTGAATCATCCTGAGTAATTGAATGTGTTGTGCTGCTACAAGGTTACTGGCGGAATGGATAATTGCCGATGAGGCGTAGTTATATGGGTAGTTACATATGCGCATTATTTTTTATTAAAATGTTTGATTAAAATGTAGAGCGAGAGTGGGGGATGTGTGTGGGTGTTGGTACATGCAGTACCTCTACTGATGCTGCCAATCAAATGGGTCGACACGTTCTTGTTATGAATGCGGCCAGTGGTCAGATGAAGAACGACGTCTCTGGAGGACCCTCCTCTGTAGCAGAAACATGTACGCTGTCATATGAGGTCTTTTCTTGTTTTCTCACAATCCAGTCATCATGACATGTACCAACCTGTATAACCAAAACTTAGTACTAAATTCATGACTTCTTCTTTACTAACAGAACTGGCATCACTGCTGAATGACATGCATGATGGAAGCCATGGCAACTCCAAAGTACTGAACAGTGCAGCATTATATGATTATCATTGCAGCATTATATGATTATCATTTATTCCCACTTCCAAGGTAACAGTGACACTTTAACAGGCTTTGAAAACTCTAAAACTCTACAATTATACAAGGACAACATTTCCCCCAAACCATTCAGGAGACACGGCTATGAGTAAACTGTGACCCTGCATTAAAACATAAAGAGTCTCCAATTCGGTGAAAATAATAAAGGTTAAGGTCGTTCTGGGCCCTCAGGCATCTAAAAAAAACGGTCTTACATTATACATAATATTTTGAATCTGTGAGCATCTTTGAGTGATTAAAAGTGTTATGAATATTTTATCATTCTCATCCACAGAGAGACCATACCCAGGTCTCAAATGAGACTCAGCACCACTTACCTTGCAGAAGCGGGTAAACAGCTCTCTCCGGGTGCTGCAGCGCCATCTTGTGTCCAGGAACAGAGCAGGATGGAATAACCACAGCCTGGCTGAGACACCATGAGCTCGGGTCTGCCATCTGCACCCGGGTTCACCGACAAACTGTCCACCTAGGGGGAAACAAAAATAATAGAAGTAAAATAATCTGTCATGGTTGTGAGTACGGCACTAGGCCAGTTTATTTTCAGTAATATACATCGTGGTATATGTTATAATAAAAGGAGTGTGTTTACAGTATTTTACACCAGGACTAGAACACCAAAGAAATAAATCAAACTACACTTCATAGCCATCATTTATTACATCCCATGTGTTTGGTTTTATACAGTCATGTGTTAAAGTTAATACCCCTCGCCCCCCCTTTAGTTCTATGTGAGGTAATATTTGCCTAATAATGAGACCTTCTACAATCCGATTAATTCTTTTATGCTTTTACTCAAAGAGGGGATACTAACTTTTACACATGACTGTAGGTGTGTAAACTTCATTCTGGTGGAGAAACAGTCATTTAACAGCTTTATACTATGAGAAAATATTTCTCATACTCATCAGTTGATTAAATAGTCTCAACTGAACTGCAGGAGTGTGTGAATGTGTGTACCTGCCCCTCCAAGAGCCACTTCTTTAACAAAACCAGCTGACCAGCAGTCAGGTCGGTCGCATCAGATGGCTCTTCCCATCGGAAAGCTCGCACCACACGGTCAGTGTAGCCTACAACAAGCTCGCTGCGGCCATCGCCATCTAACACACACACACACACACACACACATACCCAACAAACAATTATAACAACTAAACAATAACTAAACAATTTTCATTCATATACTGATCTGAATTTTTTTAAGCACCTACAGAGTGTGTATAAAAGTTACACACACCTGATACTACTGCAGGTTTTTGTGAAGTAAAAAAAAAACAAAGCATGCCAGATCCTTTCCTGTGTATAATGTGACGTAGCAACCAACAAGAATTTTGTGAAAAACAAAATAAAATGTTTGAGGATAAAAAAAATTACTATAACCTGGTTGCATAAGTATACACACCCCTTAATTAATATTTTTAATACACCTTTTGCTTATAATACAGCACTCTTCATTTGGCTGTTATATTTCACTGTTCCTTTCAGCAATGTTCCAGATCTATACAATTGTTAAAAGATCTTTTGTTCACAGCACTCTTCTAGTTATACAAGAAATCCTAGATATAGGATTTAGATCAGGCCTCTGACTGCGACATGCCGAAAATATATTGACCTCTATCTTTTAAAAGCATTTTTGTTGATGATGTGTATTTGTGCTTTGGCTCAGTAGATGAGAACCTTCAGATAGTGCCGGGTGATATAACCGCAAATCAATATCACAATTATTTGACAATTTTGCCTAGATTATATGATTAATGGACGACTTTTTATTGGTTTGTTTGTTTTTTGCCCTGATGGGTCAATAACAATGTTTCTTTTATAAATATGCATAACTATTTTTACTGAAAAAGTTCTGTGCCATGTTGCTTTTATGTCTCAGACTAGATGGGGTGGAAATTACTACACATGCACTTAAAAAGTATTAAGATAATAATAATAATTATTATTATTGTTGTTACTATTATGATTACTATTACTATTAATAATGATGATAATAACACTCAACCTGTGCACAATTACATCAGTTAGAGATTCTGAATGTTGATTTTGATATTTTTTTTTAGCTCTGCCATCAGCTGTTTAAGAGAAGCATTCAGTTTTGTTGCCTTAACAGCCATTTAGAAATTTCCATTATTTACTTTTTTATTTAACTATTCATCTCTCCTGAAAAGAAGCATCCCCATTCAAGCTGATCACACTTTATAACCCCGATAAGCATAGAGCGCGAGATATTGGAGGCATGCTTTGTGATGAATAATTTAAAATGCCATGTACAGTGCAGTTGACCTGAGACTGGATAAGTAAGGTGTGAGACAGCTGGCTAGCGCAGTGACAAAAAGTGTTGCTGCTGTGAAACACCAGCCAGCTGCCTCCCCAAGCTTCTGATTCCTGAATAAGAAATCATCCTAATGTTCAGTTATGGAAATTTATACATTATTACACTCCCTTACATTACTGTGAATAATCTGCTGTATTGCAGGAAAGGAGGTAAAGCTAGGAAAGGACAGAGCCTGGTGAGGTCACCTGTTATTGGAACTGGAGGGAGGGAATGAGTAGAAAGCTAAAAAAATATATATAAACTTGGCAAAACTGAAAGTTGTAAGCTGCCTACTAGAGAGAGAAATTGTGAAACTCTCTTCTCCTCTCTCTCTTTTTCCAGCTAGCTGTCTCTCTGTCGAGCTATACATGTCGCTCCCGAGATGCCAGTGATCCAGATTGCTGCTTTTTGTTTACTATTTAGAAGTTCGATAACATCAGCTGAACACCCTGCTCCAATAACAAACATACATAATAACAGTTGAAAAAATGTACAAAAATGCCAATATGCTCCATGAAGTCCCGGGAGATTGTCTTGCTCCTGTCTGGTTCTGCTGTGGATTGAATCTTCCAGAAGAAGGTTGTTCTAAAACATTCCTACAAAACTACACAAAAATATTTTTAAAATGAAACAAACAAGTTTCTATCACAACCATCTAAAACACCTGAACTCTAATAAAACTAAGACTGTGAATGCGGAAAGGTTCTGTACTGATCAGTGATCTTCAGTGCCCTACTCTGTATTTTGTACTTGACCTTCATCAAGTATCATAGAAGATGTGATGCTGTTATTACGGCAGAGGGACGGTGCACAAAGCAGTAAATAATACGGTTCTGTTAAAAATCATACTGTATATTGTTTATTGCTCCAGTAATTGTGTTCCATAACTATAATTGGATAAAATACAAGAATAAGACGAAAATGCTGTGGTATAAGAGCAATAAAAGGTGTGTGTGTTGTTTCACTCACCAATGTCACTGATCAGCATGACTTTAGTGTTGGCAGGGATGTGCTGGGTAAAACTTGGCTTCTGGTCATCCCCAAATAACCACTCGGGCTGGCTGGACGATTCGGCTTTGGCTACATCAGAGGCGATGTCAAACAGGTGGAACCAGCCTTCAGCACCTACAGCCACTACCAGGTTCTATACAGACCCAGACACACAGTCAAACGCAGCATGGTATAGCTTAAAGATGAACTAAACACACTTATGTCAATGTAAGGAGTGAATCATACAGAGCCTCACTTTGCCTTTGTTACAGAGGTCTCCTACTCCCACGCAGGTCAACTAGCAACAAAACACAACTGTGAAGGTACTTCACCAATACATTTTTGGTGCTATTGTGAGTCTTGTGAGTGAGTGAATAGATCAAAATGATCAATTTACCGTACCATTCCTACACATGATCTAGTGAGCCAGGGCTTGGAGTCATCATTCTTATAGATGTACAACTTCCCACTTGTGTCGCCGACCACAAGCTCATTCAACTGAAAGAAAAGCGTATGTGATTTTATTTATTTACACTGTAATAAATAAATCCAATATATATCCAAATATATCCATTAAAAGCACTATACAAATAAAATTGAACTGAATTGAAGTGTACTGAAATATAATTACAAGCATTTCATAAGTGTCAAAGAGCTCTTATTGACAATTACATAAATTTTATGCAGTCAATATTTGCGGAGTTGACCCTTCTCTTACAAGACTTCTGCAATTCACCTGGCATGCTGTCAATTAACTTCTGGGCATCCTGACTGGTGGCAGCCCGTTCTTGCATACTCAATACTTGGAGCTTGTCAGAATTTATGGGGTTTTCTTTGCCCACCTGCCTCTTGAGAATTGACAAGTTCTCAATGGGAATTTCCTGGCTATGAACCCAAAATTTTGATGGTTTGTTCCTAGAGCCACTTAGTTATCACCTTTGCCTTATGGCAAGGTGCTCCATTATGCTGAAAAAGGCATTGTTCATCACCAAACTGTTCTTGGATGGATGGTTGGGAGAAGTTGCTTTAGAATAATGTTTTTTTTCACCGTTCTTATTCATGGCTGTGTTCTTAGGCAAAATTATCAATGCGCCCACTCTCTTGACTGAGAAGCAACCCCACACATGACTAGTCTCAGGATGTTTTAGTGTTGGCATTTAGTGTAGCACTCACCATCTCTTCTGTGGACAAGCTTTTTTTCCCCAGATGACCCAAACAATAGAAAAGGGGGTTCATTAGAAAAAAGGAGTTTACCCAGTCCTCACCCATCCCTATACTTTTTGCAGATTATCAATCTGTCCCTGATGTTTTTCCTGGAGAGAAGTGGCCTCTTTATTGCCCTTCTTGACATCAGGCCATCCTCAAAAAGTCTTTGCCTCACACCTGCCTGCTGCCATTCCTGAGCAAGCACTGCACTGGTGGTTCCCCAATCCTGCAGCTAAATCAACCTGAAGAGACGCTTGCTGGACTTCCTTGGGACTTGTGTTGAGTTTTTGATTATTGATAAATGGTTGATTTAGGTGCAATCTTAGTAACAGCAATATTCTTGCCTGTGATTCTATTTTTGTGCAAAGCAATGATGCAGGTGACTTTCCTTGCAGGTGACCGTGGTTAACAGAGGAAGAACAATGATGTTAAGCACCACCCTACTTTTAAAGCTTCCAGTTTTTCTAAGTCAGTCAGCATGAAGGAGATATCTCCAGCCTTTCCTACCAGTACATTTGTGCAATATTTTTTCTTTTCCTTTACACTACATTTCAAGTGATTATCGGTATACAGTACTTACTGTGTGCTATATTTAATTCTATTTTTACTTCTATTTATTATGTTTCTTTAAATTTTTATTTCTTTAATTTAATTTTTTCCTTTCTTCTTATGTTCAATTAATTCTAATTCATCATCACCCTTCAAAACATTCTGGTGTATATGCAAACTGCAATAATAAAAACTGAGGCAGCAGACTTTGTGCAAATTAATATTTGTGTCATTCTCAAACCTTCTGGTCAGGGCTGTATAAGAATGATGTATAACAGTTCAGGCTGTGGAGAAAATAATCTTGTGCTTTCTGTTAGGATCAATTATTCTATTTTAATTATCTAGTCCAATAGTAAGTAATGCTAATATGCAAGTTAGTTGATGACATCTGGCGACTTTCGCCTGTAGAGACTTCCCCCTGAACCCAGGAGGAGCTGGATGAACTTACCGAGTCGTTATCTGCGTCTCCGAGACAGATGGCGTGAGGGAAGAGCGAGCCTGTGAAGTCCAAACACACCCGCTGTACGAAACTCAGCGAGCGCATCGCCTCTCCCTGCACTGCTTACACACCTACCTCTGCGTGTGTGTGTGTGTGTGTGTGGAAGCAGAGAGGTGTGTATTACCGGCACACAACTTCCCGGTTAAAGGAAAGCATAACGTGCTATTTTAAAACATTTTAGAAGATTTCACTTAACACAGTTTACACTCTTGATAGCTTAGTCACAGGTCTATCCCAACATCAACACGACACACGTGACCATAACAACCAGGAAGTACTATACACCGAATGTTACATTTCAAAATAAAAGCCCGGAAATAGACTTATAATCATTCTAATAAGTGATTTTTTAAACTATGATTAAAATATTTTGTTTGTTAAAACAATGTAATAATATAGTGTTGGTCACTCTCTCTCTCTCTCTCTCTCTCTGTGTGTGTGTGTGTGTGTTTACATGTTCTCCCTGTGCTTGGTGGGTTTCCTCCGGGTACTCTCACAGTCCAAAGACATGCAGATTAGGCTAATTGGCATTCCCAAATTGCTCTTAGTGTGTGTGTGTGTGTGTGTGCCCTGCAATGGATTGGCACCCTGTTCAGGGTGTACCCCACCTCGTGCCCTAAGTCTCC
>JAQMYK010000012.1:27682136-27694941 GCA_030014345.1 Clarias buthupogon | reverse complement strand
CACAATAATCCTCTACCCGCTAACCTGTGAGCTTGCGGTTGAGAATGCATAAAGGAATATGACCGAGAGGTTCGAGAGACAGGTTGTGTATGCTCTCAGACATAATCCAGTGCACTCTGTTGTCCCTAAAGTATTGAAGTGACATGAGAATGGTCATTTCTTTGCGAGTGTCCGGTTCTGAACAGAGCTCTAGTTGTGTACCCAGTGTGCTTTCTATAGATTATATACTGTACATGTATACTGTTGTGTTTGTTTTTTGTGTTTGAGTCAAACCTGAACGTTTGATTGTGCAGAATAACAGAACTCAGCTATGCGAATAAACACCACCTTTATTTCTCTATACACTAATGCACCAGTATTTCACTAGTGCTTGGGTACCATCAAAATAGAAAGTCAAATATAGGCCCAAATATATGGAAATCCCTTTAACCTAGGTCAGGACTATACGGGGGATGTGGGAGCTAATCCCAGTAAAGTTCCTGTACTGTGCAAGTGGTGCAGAGAGCAATATGAGGTCATGTATTATCCTTCAAAAGCCAAGCCATTTTTTTTTTCTATTGAAGGAATTCTTGGGGGGCCAGGGTTTCAGACATGAATCCGGAGTACTGAGAAAACTTCCTACCTTGATGGTACCAAGCGTTAGTGAAACACTGGGGTTACATGCGCTAGTGTAAAATCCTGCTTTACATCATTTTCTCTAAGTACAGCACAAGGAACATTGTGTAAATATTGACTGTTCTTCGGCAAAACTGAGCCCAGGTTTATAGGAATATGCGTGTCTGTGTGTGGGTATGTGTGTGTGTGTGTGTGGCGTGCTGTTACAATGCATAAAGAAGAACAGCAGGTGGGAGTGCAAGTGGTGGTTAGAAGTGTTTCGATTTGTGTGGGAGTGTTTGAATATCACAGATATGGAGGACGTGTGTGTCTTTTCTCTTTCTTTCTCTCTCTCTGTCTCTTTCTCTCTCTTTTTTCTGTGTGTGTGTGTTTCTCAGGTTTGCGGTGTTCTCTTCAGCAGAAAACAGGAAACAGCTGTAGCGCTGACTTCTCTCAGTTCTCAGAAACGTCGCAGTCTTGCAATGTGTGCATGTGGGACGCGACTTGTTTACAAGCCATGGGCTTTAACTTTAGCACGTGTTCAGTTCAGCGCTCTGACTAGCACTGCGAAATACTTCTCATCTGACTAATAAAGCTAGCTCAGGCTTTGGAGCGTTAACTGGCACCTGGTTACTAGAGCGAGTGGTGTGTTTACTCAGGGTTCGGCTGTGATGTAAATCACTTTAGTCCTCTAAAGCTGTAAAATAAACCAACCCCTTTGTGTATTCTTAAGACTTAAGAGTCGAAGCTTACGGCGCAAAAAAGAAAGTCTCTCTCTTTCTCTTTCTTTCACACCGTCCTCTCTGGGACTGTTTGTCTGACCTTCCCCAAGTCACTGACCTTCAGAGCTGTTGAGAGAGCGAGAGACAGAGAAAACACCACTGTTTTGTTTTGTTTTCCTATTGAAGTTCCTAACCCTAATTCCTCATAAGAAATTTACCACAGTGGATTTCTCTGTGGAAGACTTCCCGTTTTTATGTAAATATTGCACGGCTCTCAAACTAAACAATGAGTCTAAAATGGGCTGAGAAAAAATTCCCACAAGCCAGAGTCAAGACGTCTGGTTACACATTTTGCAATTCCGTCCACGTCTGAGATTCTGCTGTGCGTCATGCGCTCTGGGTTTGGACGAGTTACTGTTACCTTTCTGAAGCGGATTTCTTTCTCTTTGCCAGTATAACAGCACGGGCTGGAGTGTGTTACTGCGGCTGTACTACAGCGGCTACGATGTTTAATTCACTGATGAAGGACTGAATGATTTATAATTAAGACAAGTTAGTTCCTGTTATGACTTACATTACAGCGTCCCTTCTCTGACACACACCTCTCTCACTCTCTCTCTTTTTCTAGAAAAAAATCCCAGCCAGTCATCATAGCACTGACACTGGAGACTCCTTCTCCTTCTGTGTGAGCTGTTACTATGGAAACTTAAGAATGTTTTCGAATGAGCGCATTGATTGAGTAAACCTGGTGCTCATGTCACCGTTGGAAATAATGTCCGTGTATACACGTCTGTGTATACACCGAAACAACTCACACGTTTTAAACAATCAAATTCAAGAACCTTTTAATGCTAACTCGCTATTCGTCCATGTTCCCACAGCTGAGGTGATATTTACAATGTAATATGGTTTAAAGAGCTGTGACAGGCTCTCTGATCGTAAACAGTGAGGAACTGAAAAAGGTGTGTCGTGTGCACTACGGCCCGGAGCGAAGGAGTGACCTGATGCGCAATACAGATTTGACGTAGGTGACATTCATTCTCACTGCATTCTCGCAGTAAAACACGCACATGTACCAGATACCCACTCGCAGAGAAACCAGTTGTGCAATTTGTTGAACATCTACATGCAAATGCTTGAGATATTGTAACGCCTCGATAGAAAAAGTCTGAACGCAAACAAGAGCATAACACAAATCCCCACACACATTTTCTTGCATTAAACAGAACGTATTATTATTATTATTATTATCATATAGCACTGACCAAGATGATCCAAGATCATGATGGCATATAACGCATTTTAGAAGTAAGAATTGTGCATTTTGAGTGAATAAATCTAAACAGATCACATCCTACCCTGTGCCTCAGTTTGTGCTCCTCATATTTGGAAAGGTGAAAAAAAGAACTTTCATCCCTGTCCTAAATCTGCTTGTTTATTTACTGCTATTTTATTTTGAAGTTGTAATCGGCAATACATCTCTAATAATCTTAAAAACTGCAACGTGCTAGAACGGTAAAATAATTGATCCATGATTCACGCAGTTTCACTCTCCACCATTCAACATGCAAATAAGCTGTGGAAGTTTAATCATCATAGTGCAAAACAAAACATTATTTTGGGCCTTGCTCCTGAACAAACCTCTTATATAGTATATTATATGTAATATTTTTATATTTTATTTTGTAGTATTTTCAGCTTATTCTAACTCACCCTCTCTCTGTGCTTGTCAGGACACTCAAATAACACCCAATAATATCAGTACTATTAATCATACTGTAGCTTAATTATGCATGCATGTTTCACTTAAATTTGTTTATATTACTCACTCACGGCACATATTTCTCAGGCCAAGATGATACAAATTATTAGAAGTTATTAAACATTTTTTTAAAAAAATTCCACATCATAAACTAAAATGTTTCTAAGATTGTGGACTTCAAGTTTTCTTTTGATGTCTGTAAGTAATAAATGGAAAGCATTGTTATATTTGACTGATCCAATAAAATTATCCAATCCTTCATACAATCTGAGCTGGGTTTTGTGATCCAGAACTGTTATGTGGTAATTTATAGTTATTTCTACAACTGAGCAGATGTGAGTTAAGCGCATGGCTGAAGAACCGCCCCCCGTAAGGGGCAGAACTGGGATGTGAACCTTGCGACCTTCTTATCAGTCACATAACCAGCCTTTTTTTAGCCTGCCGGATAAACAGACATAATTGGTGATACAGGTTAGAGCTTGTTCTTCCCTCATTTTGATTTGTTTACCTTCTCCATTCGAGTGAAGTTTTCCTCCTTACTGTGGCTGCTGAGCAACTTTAGAAACGAGAAGAAACAAAAACCTCCTTCGTCTGCAGCCGTGACTGATCCATAAGAAAACACTCCATTCAGCAACATCATTTTTCCTGAGTAAAGCTTGCAAGTTGTGACGAATATTGTAGGAGAGTAGGAGCTTTACGCTTTTCAGTTACTCTCTTAGTCAGGCCCTAGCTTCTCGCCACACACACACACGGACAACAAACACACATCCCCTTTGAGCTGGACAGAACAGCTGCACAGCCACTCAGGTCAGGCTGATCTTCCTCTAATGGCTCTCTCATCTCCCGTCTGCTGTTTCCTGAGCACAGCCCTGAGAAGAATAGTCCCGCTTCCTCCGTTTCACCCAAAACCGGTTGTTTAATTCGGCAATGCTTTCTGAGAAAGAACGAACACAATACAGGGAGGAGTATAGAAGAAAACCCGAGAACCATTGCCAAGATAGGAAATCTTTTATTACAGAGGGGAGAAAAAAACCCTTTTCTTCCAAAATATAGAAATCTATACAACTTCCTCACAATCAATTTACATGAACTGTACAAATTTACAGCAGTTCATTAAAACATACCCAAGGAAAAGAAAAGAAATAAAAACACAATAAAAGGTGTCTGAAGATTACAACATACAATGCTTTTCATCATCTTGGGTAGCTCGGATTTTTTTTATGGTTTTTTTTTGCGTTTTATAAGTAAAAGAAAAAAGGGAAAAAAAACAACAAAGGATAAATCTATTGGCACAGAGCATGGAAACAAGTGTGTACCAAAACAACTTTGGTCCTCGCCAACACTCCTGACACAAATGGCTTCGTTTACGAAAGAGAAATCTGTGTTAAAACATGAAATACAAAAAGAACACATCGAAACACCACAAAATATAAATTATTGGCACTTTTCCATTGTGTAACATTATAGCTGTATTCTACGACACGCTGTTACGACTACAATACATTCTACAAATATGCAAAACACCCCGCGTGTGAAAAGTGACAATAATTCTACTTCTGGTTAACAAAATGACACTAATGAAAAAAAAATCCCTTCCGTCTTCCACATCTTAACACGCACACGTTCGTTCCGTAAGGGTTTCACTGTAAGTCTGAGGCCTGAGTTTGGCAAATACATTCCACGTCTCAGTGTGACATGACTTCAAGGTTTAACATAGTGCATTTTGTGTGCTCTTTCCTCTAAAGATGTGACATCGCTGAAGCCTGTCTGAGCTCAAATAAGGCTCGGCGTGGATCCTCGGGGTTTGGACGAGGGGGAGCAAGAGCCGTTTTAGATCGTAGGTTCGATGTTGACGGCGCTCGAATTCGGTTAAAGTGTGGTGGAACGCTCTAAGTAGAAATAAAAACGAAACCCTATGGGTAACTAATGGGGAAGTAGGGAGAGTGCTGGCTGTCTTGGACTTGGGGTGGACATACAGTCCTTCTGCTTGCGTTCTTGTTGCTTTTACTAACACGAAATTACATCAGCCAGGTGGAAGAGAGTTAGCGCCTAAGCCTGTGTGCTACTGCTTCGAAGGAGTAAGGTGTGTGAGAGAGAGAGAAAGAGAGAGATGGACTTTGCCTCACACACACTGATCTGGTCCCACTCACACTAGTGTGTATCCGATTTATTGTAAACAGATTCGACGTGAATCCATCAGCAGCACCATGAGATGAAGACAGTTAGCTCCACCCCCTCCCTCCCTCCCTCCGACTGACACACTGAAACACACGCACACATGACAATAAGGCTCTGGAGTGCACTCTGTGCGTGTGTGCTGGCTAGTCTCTCCTCACGGCTGTTCAGTAGTGTGTACATATGATGTAAGGGGGGGGTTCAGGGGGAAGGGATTTTAGCTGCCCTGGTCTGGTGTGTGAACCCCCCCCCAAACACATCCACACCCACCCTGCCTGAGGAGAGAGTTGATATGTGATAAGAGTGCTTGAGCTCCAGCTCTTCGTGTGACAGCAGGCCCAGTGGTCCTCTCTCTTGGCAGCGTGGTATAAGCCATGTGCAGTACGAGGACATGGGGGAGAAACACCTGCTCCTGCTTCTGACAGGCACAAGACTACACCAGCCAGGCCGGTTTGGGGTGGATTAGACTTAAAATCAAATGCAGGACTTATTCTTAAAACTCTATACTCTCCCTGCTGATAATTATAATCATGCAAGCAAAGGGCATGGATTGGTCTTGGTTTAAAAACCACTGGAAAGTTAAAAAGGAAACACACTCCAGGGCCAGATGCGGTATTAAAAGCTCATCTTTAAAAAAATGGTACACCATGTTATGGGAAAATGAAATATTCTAAACATTGGAATATTTTCTTTGACACAATCTTTCCATGCCAACTCAAAGTGCATTTAACGGCTTTTAGGACAACTACACGACATCTTGCTTTTGGCGACAAATCTTCAAATAACACTAATCCATGGTGAAGTGGTGAAGCTTCTACTCTGGTAAGAAACTATACGCATGACAACGACAGAACAACAGCAGATTGAACATGAGAGCGTGGGGGGGGAGGGGGGGGGGTTTAAAAATATGGGTTTGTCAGAAGCCCAGCAAGAGAGGTCAAATATTGGCTACAACTGGAGCCCAGGGGCTGAGATGGAGATAAACAAACAAATAGTGCCTCACAGAGAGCTTTAAAGAAAAAAAAGAAAAGAGCACAAGATAAAGTCACTCTTGGAGGCAGCCCCTCGGCACCGGTGCAGCTGCTGGTACCTGGGCTTCAGAGCAACTGGGTTTGGTTTTTCAGGGATGGTGGTAGTGGCGGAGCAGTAAACTAAAAACAGAGCAAAAGTGCAAAGTCACCATTGATGAACACGAGTACAAACCCCTGGTCCAGTCTATTCCAGGAAGAGGGGCGATGTCTCACGTCTTCATAGCTGCCCCAGGGTCTGAGCCTCTGGTTGATTCAACACAAAAAAAAAAAAAGCACAGACAACCGAAACAAAACGAGCGCAATTAAACCTACGAGGTTTCCATTGCCTGAACATTAGGTTACATCCTCTGTTTTTTTTTTCTCCTCTTTCATGATTTTTTTTCCTCTTTTTTTGCATTATTTAAAAAGGAAAAAAAAAAGAAAATAAACAAGACAAGCCGCAGCTCCTTTAACTGGACACGGTCATCATGTAGGGCTTAGCCGGGCTGGTTCGGCCCAGTACCAGCAGTTCTTCCTTGCAGCTGATATGACTATCCAGCATGGACGAGACAGATGAGGTGGAGCTGCTGGTTCCAGTGGAAGTGTTGATGCTGGCGTTCACATTAACGCTGGGGTTCGGCTGCGATTCGTACAGGACACAGATAGAGCCATCCTCGCCGATGCGGTATGACACCTCGAACGGGTCAACCCAGAGAGTGAGCTCACTGGGTAGGAGCAGGTAGAGCTGCTGCGTGCTGAGACCAATACGCAGGCCTGCCTGGCCCACCAAGGGGTCCATCTTGTGGTTGATTCTGATGCAGCGGTAGCCGGAGCCCTTACACGGCCGGTCGGGAAACCAGTGGTGCTTGTATTGCTCTGTTGAGAGAGAAAAAAATTATAATGGTTACTCGATTAATTACATGTTCTCTACATTTAGTGGTATGTGTGGTTAGTGGTATTACACACACAAAAAAGGTCGCCCAGAAAAACATGCTATGGACACTATTTAATTTCGGGGGTTATTGTGATTTTCTATTTAAGAACAGCTTTAATGCTTACTGTCTGATTTGCTTCAAGCTGTTATATTTCTTGCAAATTTTACATACATCATACAAGTACTAAAATCTACTAATAAACACAAAGCGCCAATTTGCGTTTCCTGTCAACTCCAGTCTAGTAGACGACTGTATTGTGCCAACCACACAAACTAAAAAAAAAAGAAGAAAGCCAAGTAGACGCCAAGTATGTATTTCCTGATGTATTTTTAAGGATTAGATAATTAACATCTTTAATTTTACCTAAAACAATAACAACGATCCGACCAACATCTGAATTGGTCAGACAATATGAAACCCAAATAATTATGCAGCTAATTGAATTACATAATGTTGAATATATAATATTGATTAAATGACATAATAAACAATTTGGACCAGTTTGGTTATTATTAATTATCATTGATCTCTAGTAATGTTAATGACTTGTCAAAATTTAAGTGAAACTTTTCAAGGATGATTTTTTTTGTGGCCTTGTTACATGCGAAAAGCAGCAAACGTGACGTCTCGCAACTCCTGTCTGAGTGGAGGCATTATCTTCTAATCCATATGCCATGCGTTTTATTTTTCTGGAATTTGAGACGCAGATTAATGAAATGACCCAAAAGAAAACTCCACAAAATAAGAATATGGCAATTAGAAACTATTTGCCAAAATATTTTAAAAGCTTCCACGTCATGGAAAAAAACATGTAAAATAAGCAACGAATGTAGACACAATTAACCAGCCACATATACCTCAAAGATCCTAAACAGTAAACATTGCAGAATAGCGAAAAGGCTGACACACTCGCAAGCACACAGATTTGCGTGATACGATAGTTTATTATTGATATTGTGCCAAAGAAATTACTGATATAATTTCATGAGAGATGATATCATTGGTAATGTGGTATGTTTTGCATCGTTTTGTTTTTTTTCTAATAATTACATACTGAAAGAAAGCTGCTAGTTTAGTGTGATCTTTATCCTGCCCTTTAAAAGCTGTTAGATTTCAGCAATCCTGCTAGGTTTAGTGTTTTTGGTTTTGTATAACGTTTGTAATGTGGTACAACATTTCAAGGTTTAATGCATATTTGTTTTGCCTGGAGTCTGTTACTAATGTGCAATACGGCATGATGCGTTTGTCCGGGCCTGACTCCAAATGCATTTATAGCTTATTTGTGCAAGTGAAATTAAAGCTCAAAGTCTGTGGAAATTTGTGTTTATGGTGGGAAGAGCAGTGCTGGATGACTGATAAACAGTCATAAACCGTCTCAAAAGGGCTACGTGACACGGCCATTTGGTTGCACAATCCCCTCTCAGCCCGTGCGTCACAAAGTCCTCAATTGATGGGGCTGGACAAGAAGAGCAAAAGGTCCAAGCCCTGGCAGAGCAGCTGTAGGGGCGGAGCTCTGCCCTTAAATAGGAGCCGTCCAAGCTCCGACAGCTGCTCACCAAAACAGCAACTGGAGTCCGGGCCTGCCCGCTCTGTGTGTTGTACTTGAACATGCGGGCCAAGGCATCATGGTATACATGAGGAGAGCCGTGCACAAATCAGGAAAGCCCAGGATTGTTGTCTCATCTGAGGCAGTATCAGGTTTCAGGAAGAGAACAGAAGATTACCGTTTTAAAGAGACCATGCCACAAAGGCTACCAGCGAACACTACCACAAAACGCCTGATGTCGGCTGTAAGGAAAAACACTGTCCGTTTTCTCAAAGTCTAAGCAGGAGAGCCATAAAGTCATGCTACACGGTTTTTGGTGGGAACTGCTCCAACAAACAGCCAATCCACGGCATTACTAACATAGTTGGGCATCTAAATGATTCCTAAACTTTTTCAGAATTAATAACATTTGGTTTTAGTCTTAGATAAGACGTGGGCCTGTGCTCAGAGAAGCTTACTCATAAATTCCTTCTCTGACTTTAAACCTACACAAAACAGTTTAAGCAGAAACACATGGTTTATTGCTAATTACTCACCCCGTATATTAATAGATCATTAACTTTACTCTATTTATTAAGCATTTAACAACTTCAAATAAAAGTGAGCAAAGAAATAGCTCTTAAAAAACTGAGTCTGTCTCCTCCTCCAGCTGCGGCCATTTTGTCTCAGAAGGACAAGAACAGCTGTTTACAAACACCACTGCAGCTGCCTGGGGCGGGATTACATGGGAAATATTCATCATGAAAAATAATTCTAGTAAAGCGGACTGCTGATGAACCAGATTTTACAGCATGTGTAGGTGTATAGGTCATCTACACTTGCCTTCATACCACAATGAAATGCAACTAACAAAACAACCTGTGTGAGAGGAAATGAGGGGTTTTACCAATACATAATACCAACACTAAAACATAAGAACTACAATAAGAATATATTAACTACAATAACAGTAGAAGTCGTGTTAATGTGGGAAAATAAGGTGTTTTCCTTGCTCTAGGATGTTTATATGCTACCAGTAAACAAGCCTGAATAGGCGCTCATCTATTTACGGTGTATAAACACATACACAAGGCTGGGAAAACAGCTTAACTCCTGGTTTTGTTGTCATTATGTAATTCTCAGACCTCTCCAGAGAGGCTTTCACCCCACACAGCCCCCAGAGAGCCTCTCCTGCCCCCTCGGTCACCCCCTAACCTCCTCCTCAACACCTGGCTCCTTACAGACACGAAGCACGGAGGAGCTCGGACGCTCACATTATGTTCAAAATTTTTAAAAATCACGACCCTGTTTGTGTGTTTTTTTTTTATAACGTTTTTCCCCGCCTCGTTTCCGTGTATGTGGCTCAGTGTGAACACAAAGGCTCGCTCTGTGTGTGTGTGTGTGTGTGTGTCTCTCTCTGAAAACACACTCAGCCGCCCGCGCGCGCGCATTTCCCCCTGATTTAACGTCTCTTCTCATCGCCAGGGTGGGGGTGACGGGCTTTATTTACACAAGGAAAAGTAACATGTTATTCCTCCTTCCTTGTTTTTTTTTCTCACCTGCCATCATGTCCTGTAGAATCTGGCTAAACGTCTGAAGTTGTCGGTCGTTTACGAGTCCCTTCACGCGCAGGAAGCGGGACAGGAATCCGACCGCGGCGCTGATCTCGGGCTTCATGGTTCCGCGTGCGCAGAGAGGATGCATCGGGGACTCGAGCGCCAAGCAGCGTCGCGCGCTTCACCTTCACGTCCTAACACCAACTCCGCTGAGCTCTCCGTTTCGGGTCGAGGGTTCGTTTCACTCCTATGGCCTACGCTAGGCATGTATTTATCCAGGTGCGCTTGGTTTTGCCTTGGGTTTTTTGTTTTTTTTTTTTGGTTTTTTTTTGTTTCGCGTCTCGTCTCTGGTGACGTCACCACATAAGACCTCAGAGCTCAGAATGATGATGGGAAAGGAACAGCTGAGTATATATATCGCGCAGTCGCCCCGCCCACAGCTCAACCGCAACAGCAACAGACCCGAACCAATCAAACGTCAGCGACGCCGTGACGCATGCGCGGAGGAGGAGAGTGCCTGCGTGACTCCCACAAAAACACAAAGCCTGTAATGGACGAACAGGCTGAATCATGAGTTTGAGATGGATTTGATTTGTCAAGTATTACGCTACAGAACAGTAAAATTGCATAGAAATCAGAGTCAGCGTGGGACTAAGGGGCAGAGAGGGTTAAGGGTCTTACTCAGGGGCCAACAGTAGCGTCCTGGTCATGCCAGGGACTTAAACCACTGACTTTCTGACATTAACCCAGACCAATCCTCTCTATCACAGTTAAGTATTTTGTCGAACATAATAAAGATGGCCGTCATTTTCACACGACGAAGGCAGTGTTAATAACATATTTACTGTGTAACTATCAGTATATACACTTAATAATTCATTCAGAAACCTTATTTATGCGGTGTTTTTGTTTATCTGTATACAGGATATTGTCTCCATTTAGGTCTCTGTATCATTGTCCAAAACTATCCGTACATTAGGGACATTTTTTGCAAGGCCTCTACAGGATAAACACCTACATTGTCTCCTACTCGTGATGAACTTGTGGTAATACATCTGGTGTTATACACGTAATTGAACTTTGAATGCAGCAACGATAAGGACTGCAAAACATTCATCTTTTGTCCATCTATCTAAAAAGACTTTAGAAGAATTTTGCTATAAAGTGTTAAGTAACACTGTATGGAGACTTTTAGACATGCTGTATTTGTTATAAAGTGTTTTTGGAATATTTAAAAACACTTAACATGTATGATAAATATGGCATGATGCCATATTTTCTTTTACAATACTGATACTGAAACTTTGAATATCAGCTGATATTGATACCTGGCAAACATTTAGCTATGTTTTTTTTATTATTACAATTTCAAATGATCTGTTTAAACAGAAGCACAAAGTAAAACATATGATTTTCACACATTAATCAATTACACTATAAGTATAATAAACATAATTAAAATACATCTAATAAAATCTCTTTTTCTTTTTTATTTATTTTCCATCAGATGAAATTAATAATTTTCCCCAATATCCAACAGACCATTATTTACTGTTAGTTATTCGGTACCAATCATGTGTAACAGATCTAGCGAAGGGTGTATTTGGTATTCAAATTAGAACATTGTGTGAATTAGCATAACCTAACTTTTAGTTAAAATCAAAATTTTTGTTACTTAGCCCTTGTAGTAGAAGTGGTTTATAGAAATAGAAATGACCTAACTGATAATACATGACATAATTTTAAGGGATGTGGTCTTGATCAAACAGGAAGTCCAACATAAAGAGCTTGAGGTAGAAAACTTCACACAGCTTTTGGACATGTAGGGTACATTATATAATTGTTCTATTGTAACAAAGGAGGCATACATGTAGAAAAAAATAATGTACAATTGTTTAGAATTTAATCATTTTTGTGATTTCCAAAATCTCTAAATAGTGATTTCAGATAACATGGTTAAGGATGATTGTGTTTTATTTCTTTCAAAAAGCTTAGATAAGGTGTAAATATAGATAACATACCACAGCAAGACAGTTTACTACCTCTGCAGCATGGTGTTTGGAATTACCCAGTGTGTGAGGGGGAAATCCTGGGTGCAGAGTCACGTTAAATGTCACTTCTCAGTTTTCACAGTAAGTTTCATGACAAAGTGCAGATCTGTTGAAGGTTCCTTATGCGATCTTATGCCACTGTGCTTTCCACTACTTGTCCCTGACTGACCGTGATCATCCTGGAAAAAGACTTTTTGTCAGCAGTTGAAACCCAGCCACAGTTATACTGATATAAACTTTCGGGAAAAAAGTTTATATCAGTAAAAGCTTAATCTTATTACCAGCACCACTACTCCAGGACATACAGTACTGCTGCCATTCCAAATATACAAACAGTTTTTATTAAAATAAGCAACTAAATAAGCTACTTTAATTTGCCCTATTTTTTCTTCTGGGGGGATGGGGTTCATTATGAATAGCTGGGTCTTCTTGATGTAAATAGATAACACAAAAAACATTGTGATCGTGCTACTCT
>JAQMYK010000012.1:27661480-27671649 GCA_030014345.1 Clarias buthupogon | reverse complement strand
AAAAGATGACAAGCATTGAAATAAACATCTGATACCCTGATATCTGTTATCACCCAAATGAGGATGGGGGTTCACCCTGTTGAGTCTGGTTCCTCTCAAGGTTTCTTCCTACTGCCATCTCAGGGAGTTTTTCCTTGCCACTATCGCTTCGACTTGCTCATCGGGGACAATCTGACCATTTTGCCTCATAAACATTTTTCACATTTCACATGTAGCGCGCAAACAAATTACAGCTAACTCTTTGAGATTGTTGTCCTTTAGCTGCCTCATCATATTAAAGCACATTATAAACCTATGTGCTTACAATTGTGAAATTATTATCCTTAACAGTAAAATAAACATCATGAAATTGTGACTACAGAGACAAGTTCAAAATACATGAGCTTATTATACTTGAGATAAGAAATGCATCTGAGATTCATCATTATAAAACAAGCGGAAAAAATGTTACAAAGGCTTCTTGAGTTTCCTGCTTGGGGTTTACACAGTTCCTAAACTCACCACTGCAAGAGAACACAGTGTACTCAACAATTGTGTCTACTCTCCCCGAAGCATGCAAACAAACCTATTACAATAGACACAAACAGCAGCTGTATAGTATGCAGTCACACACACACACACACTCTCTCTCTCTCTCTCTCTCTATCTCGATTTCTTTCTCTCACACAGAATCACATGTCTGTTTTATGATTCTTAAAGAAAGTGCAATAGTATTTTTTTTTCTTACTATTAATCATAACAGAGATGATGAAATGATAAAATAATGGTTTGAGACGTGACTTCAGCAAAGTGTATTACTCACTCACTCACCCACTCACTCACTCGTCATCTCTGACTCTGGAGCCTATCCCAGGAGACTTAGGGCATGATGAGGGGTACACCATGGACAGGATGCCACTCTATTGCAGGGCACACACACACATACACACTCACACACTCATTCACACACTGCAGACAATTTTTGGAATGCCAAGTGGAATTGGGTGTTGTCAAGGATTAAAGACATCATTCAAATCTTATTCTTAACTCCATTATTTTACACTTAATTTTGACAAATGTTACATAATGTGCCTTTAACAGTTAAAACTCTGGTCAGTGGTTCTCCATGAAGAGTTCTGAGAAAGATTCCCAGTCTTTTTGTCATACACAAACTAGTGGCCGGGTAAGGCAGAGGTGGGCATCATGTTTTGTCATTTTGGTGAATATTTTTTTCCACCCTGCTTTAACCTCCACCAGCTCTGTTTGACAGAAGTGAAACAGACCTGAATGCAATGAAGAGAAACTCCTTTTTCATATGTACACTAAAGGCTATACTCAATATTTATTCAGTGTCATAATGAAAGACTGATAATCTAGGATCAGTTTTCTTTTGTCCAGATGAATAAGTGTCATGAAATCTCGTTTCTCTCTTCATCTCGGATTACTGAGCTCGATCTGAGTGGAACACCGCATATAGACCTGAAATCATTCCCCCAACAAAAGGCTCAGTTTCCGCCCTTCTTACTAATGTGCACAGTTCGATTTATTTCTTTCAGAAGGCAGACTAGCTGTAACCCAAACCTACAGAAGAGATCTAAACTGAAAGAAAATCCTCAAATGGTCTTCCAATAGCAAACGCCCACGCGCACACACCTCACTTCGCTGTTCCCAAAAGGTCATGCACGGGAAATGCACACAGGAGACAGTGATGTCACTGGCAGGATCAATACGAGGCTTTAATGTAATGCTGCCTGGATGCACGTGCTCTCACGCAAACACACAAAGTGCAATCAGAAAGACTAGATAACTTATCTAAAAAGTTTAAATAAAGGCAGTTTGTTTATCAATGCTCGAGCGTGGATATGATCTTCAACAAACATTTCAGGATCAGTCCCGAGAAGCAAGATACATTTTAAGTGCTAGTTAGAACTCAACACATTAAGCTCATAGACTTATCAAATAAAAGCCAACTAGGATGAGTCAGTGCATTTGCGCTTTCGTGTTAAAAGCTAGCCATCAAACACATATCGCTCTGTAGATGGGCTTTTTGGCAATTATGCATTGACTTTCAGTGAAGCTGTGTGTCTGCGCACATAGAAAATATACACTCTTCAGAGTTAGGTGGTTAGCTTGTTGCTAACAAAAGACAAACATGGAGGCGTCCATTTTGTGATGCCAGACGTTGTATCGTCCTGTAACTGCTGTTTATGTGGGCAGCTGACGACGCTCAGAGGTAACCGACGTTAACTGCCCCGTTCTGCATAACCGCCTGACAGAGATCACAGCCAATTTTCCTCTCTTGGACACCTGGCCAGGATTCTGCCGACAAGCTCTCATGCCTCTCACCATATCAGCATGTCCTTTTTAAACATAGGCTTCACACTAGCGTAAAATATCCTTTAAAATACTTTGTCTGTTTATCTACACGTTAAATCATTTGTTAATGGCTTTCTGTATTTGCCACAGTGATTTTCTCAGATTTTCTGCAAACATTATCAATATTGTTATAGGGTGTGCAAGTCATGAGTGTGTGCTAGCCTGGCCTGCCATGTTTAGAATCAGGCGGCATTGACATGTGCGGATAGCGTTGGTTGCCATTGTCACAAATAATCTCGTGGCCCTTTTCATGAATGTGCTCTTTCTTTGGATGGGGGTGGGGTGTGCCTTGGGGTTGGGGGGGGGGGCATATTACCTCATTCAGCTTTGTCCAAGTCACACTCAGCCATCAGGCATGACCAGGCTTTTAACAATGCACAGGGTCAAAGAGTCCAAGCTGCAGGGGTGAGGACTCTATTGACCAGCAGTGCAGACAAAACAACAATGGCTGCCTGTGATTCTACTCCATCACATTACTGTTCCCACTCTTGCCAACCATCATCTTAGACTTGCTGGCATACACAGACAGATACATACACATAAAATGTGTGCGTACACACACACACACACACACAGAGGGAGAGAGAGCAAGAGTTTCCAGCCTAGTAATCATGTGACCCAAATACAAAGGCTGTGGCTAAGAAAAACAAAATAGGCAGATGGGTACCATTACCTAACGAGTTTATTATGACAGTGAAAGGTTCATTACAGTATATCAAGGGTATCAAACCCATAACATGGGTTATTTCCTTTACTGAACAGAGGATAGCGTGTATTTGTGTAGATGTGTGGAGGTCCAGTACATAAATCTCTGTCAAGCTTGTGCAATACACCATGTTTGAGGAAGTAAGTCAGATATTTTCACTTCCTTCCCTACTATTGATAAAATACCACAAAACTACTACAAAAATATGAAAACCAATGGGCAGAACCATCAGCACGCCAACTTGTCCAGCAGATGATTTTTCCAGTAGGTAACTTCTCCATCCACCCCCAGGATTTGTCATCAGGGTGCATTCAGGGCCTTTTCCCTGCCTGATCTTATCAGCTGTGCGTGTTTGCATGTTACTGAAAGCCTTCCCTACTCAAAACAGGAAAACAGCCTTAGGCCAGCATGTTTCTGTAAAAACAAACCAGCATCTACTGATCAAGCCACACCCACCCACCAACACAAACACAGCCATAGTTCCCCGACCCCTATCAATACTCCTACCTTCATCATAGGAGAAGCTGTGCCTATTTCAATGGTCTCTCTCTCTCTCTCTCTCTCTCTCTCTATGATAACGCAAATGGTGTTTTTTTCCACAGGAAAGCTGACAAAAACTGTGATACAACGGTTAACAAAATGTCAAATGTCTCCAGACCATTCCAGTTAATTTTGTAATTGTTCGGCTTTAATCTAATTGTCAAGCATGAATCTATCTACTTGCCTTCAGTAAGCACTTTAACCTGGTCAGGATAGAAGTGGATTACACCATACACACAACTACGGGAAATTTGTCTTAGGTAAACCCCACACCTGTATGTTTTTTGGGAGGAGGATGAAACCTGAGAATGCAGAGGATCCACAAATAGGCACAAACTCTGCACAGAAACTCGAGCTCAGGATTGAACCAAGGAGCCTGCTGTGCATTTAGGAGAACAAATATTTCCCTTCACAAAGCCATTTGACCTGCCTGGCTTAAACGTAACATGAAAACTTCATTTGTGATTATTTGTGTTTGTTGAAATATTGATACTGTGACATACATAAAGGAACTCTTTCAACAAGCTTGCCAGTCAAAGTCTCTAAGGTTAAAGAGTAAGCATTGACTCATAATGTTGTAGATTTTTCTAACACTATAATAAAGTAGCAAGTTTAAACTAAACATCACTTAAATAAAAAGAAAATCTGGAGTCTGGGACGGTTTACAAAGCCATGTCTACTGCTCCGGAACTCCAGTGAACCACAAAGAAAGTCATTTTTATCCAAATGGAGAAAACATGGAGCAGTATTCACAGAAGTTGCCAGCCTTCCAGAATTCCTCCAAGCGTACATCAATGGCTCATCAGTGAAGCCACAAAAGAACCCAGATGAACATCTAAAGGGGGGTTCCAGGCCTCATTCACCTCAGACAAGGTCAGATAACATTCATGACTCCACCATTAGAAAGAGTCTGGGCAAATGTTGTATCCGTGGGACAATTTCAAGGCACAAACCATTGAACTGAGTTGCAGATGTATAATTTAGAACTACATGAACGTTTGAACGTTTTATTATATCAAGGGGTAATATCCTCTGCATGCATTTTGACACGCAACCTTTCTTTCACATCCAGCTTCAAACAATGCATAAGGTACACAGGGGTGGCGGGATACAACGCCAGATGAAGCAGTGGGGTCTGGTGCATGTCTCTGCCTGTATGGCATTATTTAAATACTGCATACACATTTAACCCATTAACATAAACAGCGAAACATGGTGGGTGTATTCTGACGGTGTGAGGATGCTCTGCTGCACCAGGCAACTTGTCATTATTGACAAAAGCATGAATTCTGCTCTCTATCAGAAAATACTAAAGGGGAATGTTGGGTAATTAGTCTTTTATCTGCATCACGAGAGCTGGTCCATCCTGAATGACTCAAAAGAAACAAAAAAGTTTTGTAGCAGGCTTGTCAAAGTCCTGACCCGATGCCTACTGAGATACTGTGATAGAACTTTATACGGTTTATACCCAAAAAGCCCTACAATGTGACTGAGTGCAATTCTGCAAAAAAGAATGGATGACAATTCCTCCACAGAGACATGAAAGACAGATCTCCAGTTTGGCTGTAGAAGCTAAAGTTGGCACAAGAAGTTAATTCCAAGCAACTCCCAGCTGTTACTGCTGTCTTAGAAAATTCCTACTGATAAACTAGGAGTAGTCTTCTCAACTATGTGTTCCTCCCAGTACAGGAAGTGATGTCAGATCAACAAGGCAGCACACATCAACTGTAAAAAAATAAAAAGCAGCACTTCTTACCTTTAAATACCTTTACACTATATACAAGCATTTACTTTGGATCAATCAACATAAAAACATGTTCTCCTGTTAAATCTGTTAACTCTGGCTATACAGTTCACAGCTTGTCCCCCCGCTTCAAACACACAAAGGGCAAAAAATGACATAATTCAGAAGAAGCATAAGTTTTGCACAGCTCTGGCAGTGTGTGGAATAACAAGGTGTTAAAAGAATAATAAAGCTTCCTTTATGATCAAGAAAGTTATCACACAATATATGGCGTAACTCTGGTCATGTGGCAGACAGCTATATTTTACTCAAAGCTCCATTGTCCAGTGCAGCTCTCCAGTTCAAACTTCTTCATTTGAGACACACTCACTGAACTATACGTGTAACTGTGAACAGGAAGGTCATTCGCCCTAAAACAGAGACTCTCATTCAGTTTTGTGTGGTTACGGTGACCTTTGACTTGCCCCTTGGCCTCTGCCGAGGCAGTCTGCACCAAACTGGGTCTTTGGGTCGTCGCTACGGCAGCTGAAATGTGAAAAAGAAAGAAAGAAAGAAAGAATCTGATAATAAGGAGGGGATTTTAGGTGAAAATTTTAAACTTGCACAAAATCGTCAAAATGAATCATAAACAGGTTCAAGGCCCTTTTCTTTTGCAAGCTTGCTGATGTAAACATTCTTCCTTCGTTATTTTTTACTTCTCCTTTTAAAAGTGGTGTCAGCATTTCACACCTCTCTGGTGTGAGGTTTGTTTACGCAAAAAAAAAAAAAAAAAGGGTGTATGTGTACATCTGTAGAGTTACTCATGAATTTCTGTAACTGGGTGTGCTTAAAGCTTAAAGATTTCAAAAATAATTTAAACACACACATATACACACAAATGTAATGCATACATTTACATTTAAAGAGTGTGTTGCCTGGGGAAACTGTAAACTTTTACTTGTGCCAAGAATCCCCTCAGAGCAGAAAGTGTTTTTTTGCTTTTTTTTTTTGGTCAGGACTACACACACAGCCTGTGCTCTTGGTGTCACATGTCATCTTTGTTTTGCTTCCTGCTCCTGTCTCCACCCTGTGTGCTGTCATTTTCATGTCGCTGAAATGTGCCCAGCTGTTTTGTGTTAGTTCAGACGTTCCTAAACCTTTTGGGCAAATAGCCTCAAATGGCCTTTGGATCTTTTCCAACCTAAATCGAATTACAGATGTATAATTTAGGAGTATGTGGACATTTGGACATTTTATTATATCAAGGAGTAATATTCTCTATAAAAGTTTTACTCAAGTACAAGTACTGTTACTTCAGTGAAATTTTACTGAAGTACAAGTAAAGTCACCATTATAAAAGTCAACTCAAGCAAAGGTAAAAAGTATTTAATTAAAAATGTACCCAGAGTAAAAGTTACCGAGTTACTTTTTTTTAACCGCGTGGGTGGGATGGGGGATTCTACTGTAGTTCAAAAAAGACAAGCGGATATAAATCTCAAACTAGTTGTTTTTAATTGACGGAACACATTTGCATAATAAAGCTGTTTCCTTTCTTGTGCTTGAAATCAAAGTGGTGACTTAAATATGACCAGGAGTTTGCTTCATAAGAATTTTCTGGCATTTCGCTTTCAGCTGGGTCTGCATCACTGGCATCTGTTTTGTCCGTCTCCATGGTTCTTGTGAATTTAGCAGGTGTAGTGATTTCCGGGGTGCAACTTTTTTCCTTGCCCGTTGCATTATTTTTATAATTTCGCATTTTCATTCATTTATTTTTTAATCAGTAGCGAATATGATTTAAAATGTAGCAAAGTACAATACTTCAAACAAAACGTTCTTAAGTAAAAGTAAAATTGCAGATTTTAAGTACACAAAAATCTACTCATTTCAGTAACACAAGTAAATGTAATTCGTTACTTTCCACCTCTGGTGGCATGATACAACCTCAGCTGGAGCAGAGGGGTTTGGTGCATGACTCTGACTGTCATTGTCTACATACCGCCTACACATTTGATGTGCATCTGAAGGGTTAAATGCGCATTCACTAGATGGCAGACATTAGAACCAAAGCATCACTGTCCATCCCGTTTAATGCATGTTGATGTTAAACACACTGACAAGCTCTGCTTTTTTCAAAACATTCAGTGTCATCTTGATTGTTGGTCTGAGGATTGTTGGAGCATTGTCTCACATCGAAAATGCTGACCATACATTTAAAAATATTAATTTAACTAAAAAGATCCAGAAGACTGGTATGAAAATGGACCCTTTACTAGGTCTGAAAGCTAAATTAGAGGATTTTAACACTAACTGTATGAGATTAGGATTAAGAATTAAACGGATTATAATAGTGCATAATTAAAAATACAATGTATGTCTTCATAGTTAGAACAACAATCTGTGAAAATTTAAAAACAAATAAGGAGACTTAAAGTTTTCTCACGACCCTGCTCATAAATCAAGTGACCCCATGTGGGGTTCTGTCCCCTAGTTTGGGAGTTCCTGTGTTACTTCCTCATTAGGTCTGTGTGGGTGGAGTTTGCATGTTTGTGCTTGGTAGGTTTCCTCCAGGAACTCCTGTCCCCCCCACGGTTATGCCCCGAAGGCTGATTGGTGCTTCCAAATTGCCCATAGTGTCTGACTGGGTGTGGGTTCTTTTATTTCAAGGCAAAACTGTTGTTTTGGTTATGTCCAATGCTTGTTCAATGGCCCTGATTGAGTTTTCTTCTTTTCTTAACTTCAGTGGCTTGCTTCTCTCCCATACACAGCTCTCTGGTCTTCATGCTGGTTTATCCTTCTTAACAAATCCAGTCCTCATGGTTGAAACCCAGAACTCAACCAAGATTCTACATTTATAGCTATTAATGATTCAAACACACTCAGATTAACAAGGCAACAAGAAATTTTTGTCAGTGACTTCTTCTTATATTTTTGATCACCAAAACATAGATAGGTATAAACATAGGTATTACTATTAGAAAAAGACATTCGAATTCTGACCTATGGTTTCTTTTATCTTTTGATCTCAAACCCACATATCTTCTGTGTAGAACAAAAACAAAAGGACTGTATATATATATTCGGCTAGCGCTGTTACAAGGCATGACATGAAAAAGGTTTTGGTGCACTTCCAATTCATGTAAGCCTTTTTTTTTTTTTAAATAAACCACCGGTGCATTTTATTAAAAAAACAACAAAAACAACAACAAAAAACGGGAATGTTGTCATGTTGTCATTTTGTACAGCATGTTTTTCATGCTCGCATGAATGAATATTGAGATAGTATTGTGTGTGTTTGGTTTGTTTGTAGTATATTAAGCATTTTGTGCATTTTTTTGTCTTATTTGCTTCTTTTTTACATTAAAATCAACCAGCCAACAAAAGTCTGACATGTTCAAATCATATACATAATGACGTTAATGCTGAAATTGGTCAAGTGTTTTGCGTCACTGCTCTCACATACACAGACTGAATCAGCCTATTGCCTCCACACACACACACACACTCGCACGGACACAAGCACACTCACTTAATGACAAGGGCCAACCAGACACATTATTAAAAAACTCTTTTGTAATGTTTATGGTGCAACATTTACCCAGTCACAGACGCACTATGAATTCAGCTGATACTGAACTTTAGATTACAGATAAAACACAAGAACTGGATTTGCCTGCTTGACACCTTCATAAGCCAGACCGCAGATCCACCATTACACCCTTTTCAAAACAAAATCTTATTATTGACTTATTCATCGTGACAGAATTCAGATTCACCCAATTTTAGTTCTCTGATCAAGGCATATTTTAAAATTTACCACAAAAAATAGGATGAAATTGCAGGGATTTTGATTTGTTGTTGTTTTTTTTTGTCCAAATACCGCCAAATGGCAATGAATGAATAATGACCACAGCGCCTGTGGCTAAACACACAAACAGGGGAAACATTCATTTCTCCACTGATTACCAGGTTGTGTGATCAGGCTGTTTGAGTACAGTGTGCACAACCACCAATTTAAAGTTTAACCACGCAATGCAGGCCAGCTCTGTAGGAGCACGGCGCATAAAGCCATACTTACGTACAGAAAGCATTAAGAGTTCACACACTACCTACACAATTCACACCGTGGCAGACAATGCACCTTCATGCACATAGGATCGGGGAACTGGGATTCTAAAAATAAACTCAGTGGTGTGTGTGCGTGAGTGTATGCTCAAGAGAAGTTCTTGATCATCATCTCAGGATAAACTCACAGCTCTAATAGAACCAGTCTGTGCCTGAAACACTCTGGTTACACGTACACACCCTGAACTACACTATCTTATACACACACCTTCTAAGGGCTGTGACATATTTAGCCACCACCAGGCCACTCGCATTACATAAGACACACCGGACACAGCAGTCCAAAAGGGGCCTCCATAAGTGTCAAACTTCAAGAAGGCGACACGTCGGGATCCTGAATGACAAAGTGCTTCAGTAGTCACTCCTTCCTGCCAGCACTGAAGGACAAATGTGTGTGTGCAATCATGAATCCATACAAGTAACCATAAGAAGATTAGTTTGTGCAAAATGCACGGACTTGTTTGTGACTCGTCTAACGATACCACGCTCAAAAATTTACAAGGCAAAAAGCACCATGAGGGCTCGGTGGGTCGTGTCGTTACCTCTCAACTCAGCATTCAGCACTAAGCTTCCTCTGCCACACGGGTTTCCTCCCAATTCCCAAAAACAAAATAACCACATTATCCTGGCATGACAGGGAACCACACACACACTATATATATATATATATAGTCACACCAAGAAATGTAGTAGCTAATCCACATAGTGAATGTGTGAGGTAAC
>JAQMYK010000012.1:27456774-27473818 GCA_030014345.1 Clarias buthupogon | reverse complement strand
TGGATTTTTTTATTTAATTTTGTTTTTAATGACCCGCCCCAACCCGCCCCGCAAATAAAGCGACAATTTCCTTACCCACCCCAACCCGCCCCGCCGGCTGCCTGCGGGGCCCGCGGGTTAAAAGACGACCCGCGCATCACTAGTGTGTGTGTATATATATATATGTGTGTGTGTGTGTATATATATATATGTGTGTGTGTGTATATATGTGTGTGTGTGTGTGTGTGTGTGTGTGTGTATATATATGTGTGTGTGTGTGCTTTTTATTTACTGTTGATTTTGATGTGTGATGTGAAGTGATGTGTGAAAGATGAGATGTGGCGTTACGGGTCTGAGAGAAAACGAGACGCCTTTCAACCTGAACCTGTCTTGTGAAGGACATGATCAGCGGAGAGGTTAAATCCTGTCAGGTTCGCTGCTTAACTAAACAAATGGCATGCTCCAGGAAAGACCCGATTTGCATACGCTGCTTTCACTAGGCCATAGGTGCACACGGCATGCCCGCATTGTTAGTTAAGAGGACAAAGAGTTTATTTTGCCTCGCCTCTTATCGCCTTGCCTCATTTTGAGAAGGAAACGGTATGAGTTGGCTTGTGTGCGTGTGTGAGAAGCGAAAGAGAGATGCTCGTGTTAAGTGTATGAGGTGCGGTGTTTAGTCAGTGTATGAGGGATTACCGTGGCTGTGCATGTGAAGGGAAACCTCATTCAGGAGATTGCCTTGGTGAGTCACACACACATATGCTGTGTTATTTTGTACGTTAGTGGGTGTACTATTCCCATAACACTGATTTAAAATTTTTATGACTGTCTCATTGATGGAGTAGACTTAGAGAGGGAATAAATAGTGCGTTGACTCTGAAGAAGAAAAACAGAGAAGACTGATTTTATGCAGATTAGAAAGTCTACAGAAGTCACTGCCTGTGCTACTAACATGAAGGATCTACGTGTTTAGTGTTTGGTACTACTCTGAGTCGCGTGACCCGAGCCTGAACTCGGTTATGATGATGATGATGATGATGCAACGCACACTTGTCCTACTCTTCAGGAATTCCTTCAGCAGTCTGGTTGCTCTGAACACTCAGAGAGAGAGAGAGAGAGAGAGAGAGCACGCTGCTGCCCGAGTCAAATGAGGTAAAGAATTCGGATCAGGTGGAGCCTAATACAGCTCTAACCCTCATGTGACTAAAAGTTTTGTATGAAAGAAAGAAATGCTGTGTGCATAAGGAGAGCTGCGGAGACGGCGGACGTTTGAAAAAAGGAAGAAAAACAAACATAAACGCTGCATGAGTGTGTGAGAGACAAGTGCTTCATGTTTCGAATGATTGATGGTTGTGCACGAATCTCCCCGAACGATCTAGCGGTGCTGGCAGGTGCTGCCGAGAAGTGCACTCCAAATAAACCACACGTTTGCACCATCTGCTGATCATGTGAAAGTGCTCCATGCAAATGCATGAGCCTCGCTCGCGCCTCATTCAGAGCCTAAAGGAGAGCCTCGTCCATTCACGTTCACGCGCCGGTGTGTTTTCAAACACGAGGCTCGAGGAGGGTGTTAGTCTGCCGTAACCGTCTGGGGGCTACGGGTCTACTCCGAATGACAGACTGCAGGCAGAAATACTCCTCTCTCTCTCTCTCTCTCTCTCTCTCTCTCTCTCACACACACACACATCTTGACTACACTTGTACATCTGATAACAAACACTTCCATGACTCAGGGCAGAATAAATAAAGCAATAAAGCAAGATATTCATCAACTAAGCGTTTCAGTGTTTAACTCTGATTTTTTTTTCTTCTCCTCCTTTTAGCTATTTAGAGAAGTATGAGAAGGTCCATCACTTTGGAGAAGATGATGACGAGGTGCAACCCGGAAACCCTAAACCGTCGCTTCCGATCGGGGCAATACCGTGCTCCTACAACTATCAGCAACACACTGTATCAGGTGAACATTACACCCAGCTTTCAACTGTTGTTATTCTAAAACCCATTATTGTAAAATTATTCATTTTAAAAAGTCGGCTTGGTTTAATACACCAAAATAATAATAAATAAATAAATAAATCACCAGAGTGTAGTGCTCTCAGTCTGGTCCTAAGGGAGCTCTCCTGCCCCTGAATCGATCCAGCACGCAGTGTATTTAGTTTTTTTTTGTAGAAGCACACGTCGCTAAACCGAACTCGCGCTGCAGAAATGTAGTTAGAACATTAAGATGTCTAACATTAAGTGGTGTTTTATAAATAAATGTAATTGTTTATTTAGTACTAGCTCCATGCATGTCCTTCAGGCTGAATTAAAAGTTGCATGTTTCACATGCCCTTCAGCCAAGGTGTGTGTGTTGTGTCAGTTAGTTCATTTCAGATAACTCTGAACCTGATCCAGAACCAGCGGGCCTGCTTCAGTTTTACTGAAATTCCCTGGCACAGAGTTGTTCTCAGAGTTGAGAATGTTGCCGCCCGTTTTGAAACCTCGGGTCGTTGGTATCTCGGAGGGTTAAAGCTCAGGCTTACTGATCAGGATACCTTTGTGGTGCCCTTCAGTAAGGGCCCTTAACCCTGCTTGCTCCTGTGTCATGGCTGACCCTGCACTCTGACCCACAGCCTCCTAACATGCTGCGAAGAACCAGTTTCACTGTGCAGCGAACAAAGACAGCATCTTTTCAGATGTATGATAAATAAAAAGCAAGCACTTCATTGTAAGTGACCTCTTTGTAGTGAGCCACGTGCAGCACCTTCACGGCACACTTAAGGAAACGCTGGTCTATGAATAGCCGCTTCGCCCGACTGTACTTTAGCAAGGTTAATAATGCTAGTGCAGTGATTGTGATGTTTTAGCAAAAAAATTAGACCAGGCTAGTGTGCTTTGTGTTACACACCGGGACACCTGTGCTGTTAGTCATTTTTGCCCTTCATAGACGTCTGTCTCTTAAAATATTTTAAGTCGTTAACTGAATACAGGTGTTGATAATGAAACCCCGACTAGGCAATTGTTTTTATCAAAGACAAGCAACCGGCACGACAGAAACCCGTAAGATGCGATATAACCATCTGTATTATCTGATGTCTGTGGGAAAGTAGAGAGTATAAAATAAATATTTGCTGATTATTTCAGTAGCGAACACTTGATTGACAGTAAAAAGGAGAAACGTTACAATTTAGTGGGATCAGCTCAAACGCTCAATCAGTGCATCGCCCCCTTTTTAACTTCACGTAGCATTTACTGAATCTGTGCGTATGTGAAAGGATGCACTGATGTGATTTCTCTTATAGACTTATAATCATTTGTATGAAACCATGTCCAGGTCTGATAAACTTAAAGTGACTTAAACAAGTGTGTTACATGGAGCTTCCACGGTTTCTCACGTCCTCACAAAGGAGGGTTTACAAATGTAAAATTCGAATGTAGAGAGCGTGGTGCCGTTCTGATGAATGAAGTGACGACGCATCACAGCGTGCTTCCTATAACAAAGGCCAACTAATTGACGATGCAAATAATTTTACCATCGATTATTTGTTTGCAGCCTTAAAGAATATAATTATCGGGGATTTGTCCTCTTGTGTGCGCGAGGACCCACTTGGGATCATGGGACCCACTACCTGGCAATTTTATAATACAATTTAATAACGATGTAATTGAAATGATTGTGGTTTCTCCGCTGTAGATTTTTCTTATATTTTCTTTTACTCTGGTTCAAGAGTGATTTGTGCAATTTTCGATCGACAGACTATCTCCGCCAAAGCTACGGGCTGTCGACGGATTTCGTCCCTCCATGCGACTACAACAAATTGGTGCTGTCCCTGCTGTCGGGGCTTCCTAATGAGGTGGACTTTGCCATCAACGTGTGTACGCTGATGTCCAACGAGAGCAAGCACACCATGCAGCTAGAGAAGGAGCCCAAACTCGTCACGCTGCTACTGGCACACGCCGGAGTCTTTGACGACTGTACGATCCTCTCCGCTTGTTTGCAGTTTGTGTCTTTTCACGTGCTCTTTACCAGCTGCTTTCTCTCTGTACTTTTTAATCTGTGCATTTTATCATTAGAAACGGTGTGTAGTTCAGAGAGCATGGCAGGATTTAAAAAATAATAATAATAATAAAGGTTTCTGTTGGTCTGTCTCAGCATTAGGTAGCTTTTCTGCTGTATTCGGCATGGACTGGAGGGAGAAGACGTCCCGAGACTTTGCCAAGGTAAGAACGAAAGGCATACAATAAAAATCTGTAACCTGTGTTTATTTAAGCTGAGCAAATAAACTGTATTTGTGCCGTGTTCATAGTTTTGGAAAGATATTATTGAAGACAATGAAGTAAAAGATCTCATCTCAGACAAGAGCAGCACATCACAAGGTGGGTGGACACACGCTCGCTCATTCTTTGTTTTTTTTTGTTTTTTTGTTTTGTTTTCTTTGTTGTGGTGATGGCACGATCACAAGCCTGGTTCCACTCCAACTTTCAGCTTAACACAGTGATACATGGTGTGTGTGTGTATTGTGTGGAACTATCAAGTGGATATATTGATCCTTTGATGGACGGATTTTAAAGAGTGATTCAGTGTGATTCAGTGTGAAATGTTTTTACTCATCTGTATAATCGAGTTCTGTAATATAACCTGGATAGCTTGAGAATTCTAAAATCTTTTTTTTATTTTTTTTTATAAACTAGATCATACGTGTTTTTTTTTCTTTCTTTTTTTTTCCACCTGCACAGGGTTGGATCAGACAGGTAAAGCTCATCATTCAGTTGTGGTAAAAGATAAGGCGCTGTATAAACTAGAGGTGCGAATCAGAGATCAGCTATCGATTCGAATAGATTTTTGGGCGATGCGAATTTCATCTCTATTCACTTTTATAGCTTTAAGGTTTACTGTCTGATTTGTGTAAATATTTATACACATTTTTAGCTCTTTAGAAATCCTAAAACTATCGAATAGACACAGAAATGTTCAACTTGCATAAATAAAAAATAGTCGTCTTCTGTTCCACACTCCAGTCAAACAGGTGGTGATGTTGCACAAACCGTAAACGAAACTTAAACGATTGTTTTCAGAAGATGCCGGTTTTAATTTCTGCCAAAACTGTTTTATTTTATTTTTTTAAGACCTGTCAATTTTAAAACCATTTAAGATTTAAAAATATACCCTGAATTATTTAAAAATGGCAAATTGAATCTGAATAAAACAATTAACCCCTTGATTCAGTTAATTACAATAAAATTGAAACAAGCTGAATAAATAAATACCTGAATTGAAATAAATCTCACAGCTGTAGTTTAAGTGGACGTTTGGTTGTTCTGTCTGTGCCGAGCTGAAACCCCTGCACTGATTGAGAATTTAGCAATCGCTTATTACATCGATAGAATGAGTCAAAACTAACGCTGCACTTGTGATTGTTTATTTCATGCTCCCAGCATGCTCCGAGTGCTTTATCGTATGTGGAGTGGTATGTGTTGGTGTCCCTACATGCAAATGTGCTGTGACAAGAGGATTCTTTGCACTTTATAGATAAACATAATGCAGTTTGCACACAACTTGAGTTCATGAAAATATGGAGATATATTTTATGAAGACAGAGTATGATGAACTCTAGGTTGGGTTTATTAGATAGTTAGATGGTAAACAGATACAGGCCCTTTGGGTCTTTTATTCCCTCCAGATGGCACGGAGCAGAGAGTCGTGCAGGCTCTGCTGTTTCACCCTCACAGGAACATGGGCATCTCTGATGTGGAGGGGCAGCGCGTCCTGCAAGTCGCCATCATCCTGAGGAACCTGTCCTTCGAGGAGACCAACGTCAAGCAGCTGGCCATGAACCGCACATGTCTGCGTTTCCTCCTCCTCTGTGCGCACTGCACTTTCATCTCGCTGCGGCAGCTGGGCCTCGACACGCTGGCCAACGTAGCAGGCGAGGTCAGATGCCACTTTTTCATCTGTCCTCTAACTGAGAGATCTCCTCTCATCTCTCACCAGATATACCAGATTTTATATTTATCTGTGTCTTTTTGCACCTTGGACGTTGAGCAGGCAGTTCAGATTTTGCTGAAACATTTATTGTTTTAGATGTAATGATATCTATAGTGTCATTTTTAAGAGTGTATGTTTTGAGAATGCTTTTTTTCTTTTACAGCTTCAGCTGGATCCAGTGGACTTTCGAACAACACACCTAATGTTCCACACAATTACCAAATGTCTGATGTCAAGGGACCGGTTTTTGAAAATGAGGGGTAAGACCAAGTAAACAAATTAGGCTTTGACTTTAAAAAAAAAAAAAAAAAAGCTGAAAGTGTTGATTATTATTATTATTTTTTTCCTCACAATAATAGATAGAGGTAAAAATTGTGAGTTCAGATTGAGGTGGTTTGGACATGTTCAGAGGAGAGATTGTGAATACATTGGTAGAAGGATGATGAGGTTGGAACTGCTAGGAAGAGGAGGACCAAAGAGGAGATTTCTGGATGCAGTGAGAGAGGACATGAAGGTAGTTAGAGGATGCAGAGCATGGGGTTCGGCTATAAGGCTGAATAACTGTGAAAGCTACCGATTACTTCACAATCAAAGAAGATATAACAATCTGTCTTTAAGAAAAATAAATGTAATTATACAACAGTATGTTCTGACCAAGCAGATTGAAGCAAGAGATGTTCCATGAGTGGTGGTGATGGATGGTAACGGCACTGGCATGTTTAAGTGCATGTATCGCGTCTCGTCCCAGGTGTTCTGATAACCGTTCATTACACTAACTGTTGGTCGCATCATGGGAAAGCGAGTAGGTCGTTATGGTCCGCAGTACTGAGTAGAGAGCAGCTGCCTGGCAAAAACCCACATTCAAAACCAGTCACAGAAGCATTTTACACGAGAAGACACATCTGATACTGTTTTGTCGTCTTAAAGACAAGTCGTTCCGAAATGTCTCTGAACCATCTGTTAGCTTTTATTTATGGCTTCAAAGCTACAGTTGTGCTCCAAAGTTTGCATACCTTGGGAGAATTAGCAAGATGTGTACTTTTTAAAAACGAAAACACGAGTGAGAAGGCAAAACAAATAGATTTTATTTCTTATAGGACTCAAGTTCATATGTAAGGCATAACAGAGTGGTACAATCATCAAACAAAACATGATGACAATAAAGAAAACGAGGAAATATTTCATACCTTTTAGTTATTAGTATCCTGTATTGCCACCTTTAGCATCAATGATGGCATGCAGTCGTTTGTCACAGTTGTGTCCTTAAGTCTCTCAGGTGGTATAGTCGCTCATTCTTCTTGACAAAATGCCTCCAGTTCCTGTAATTTCTTTGGTTGTCTTGCATGAACCACGTGTCCAAGTCAGTGCAACACCTGAGACACTCGGAGTGTGAGACACTCACTGACTCTTTATGGACAGACACTAATCACAAGCAGCTATGTGATAATGAATGACTTCATGTGACCACTATCCTTAAATGGGCGGAAAGAAATATTTTGCATTATCATTCATAAATTCCAAACAAGTGACGATTTTTAACAATTTGTTTCAGGTTGTGTAAGTTTTTGAGCACAACTGTAAATAGCGCGTAACATAAGGCTGAATTCCAAATCGTTCTCAAACCCCAATGGTTTGTGTGACATTGGATTATACACGCTAGCACACTAGCTTTCCACTCAAAGCTATGTGAGTTTTTTTTTTTATTAATTTTTATTTTTTTTACCAGAGACATCAGAGGCGAATCAGATTGAAGCAGGAGGAGACTGTGAGAGAGAGAGAGAGAGAGAGAGAGAGGGGGGCACCTGACCGAGATTCCCAAACAAAAAATAATTTCCTTCTGAATGTACCTTTGATGGGATTAAATAAAAAATAACATGCCTGTTGTGTAGTCATGGTCTACAATCTACGATTGTAGGGGAAGCACCGTTTTAACTGCGGTTAGAATCTCTACATACACACGTTACACAAGCATTATGACAAGTACTTCCTGTATTTTGTCTAACTCTAAATGCTAAAAGACCCAGATGTGTGGTTGAAATCCACACACACACCAGAGCTTGAATAGAAACATCCATTGTTTTTTCCTCCCGGTCATAAAAGTTCAGACTCCAAAACACCTGTTAGCTAAAAGCTGGAAACTGTTAGCAGGAGCACATAATACAGACTTCTCAGAGCGAGCTCAATGAGGGAGGAGATGGCCATGCTTTTCATTTTAAACAAAATATGAGGGGGTGTTCAAATCAAACTGGGACTTGTGATAAAATTTATGCGAGTTAAGGTTGACGTATACAGAAGACTTCAAACACAGTACGGTGATAAGAATTTTAGCTGCAGGTAAACATTTGAATGATATAAAGCCTTCTTTAAAATGTTTGTGACCGTGAATATGACTGACCCAGCCAAGGTGGCTCGTGCACCATTGCAGTCTCTCCTGTGAACATTCAGTGAGGGGAGTGCCTGATTGTTGAAAATTGCCTCTTGTCTTGTCGCCAACTTACGGAAGGGACACGTCTGTCTGTTCGAACTGTACACACAATTATTCATGAACACAACTTGCACATTGTAGGAAGTTGGCTAGGAGTTACTGCCACAGTCCTGACCTGAGTTTTAGACCTGTACAGGCGTTCCGATCAGGGCGCTATTTCTACCTTGATGGTGTCCAAGCATTAATGAAACTGGGACAAGTGCAGACATCTGTCTGACTGTCTCTCTCTCTGTCTCTCTCTCTCTGTCTCTCTCTGTAGCCATGGAGATCATGGCCAACCTAAGTAAAGCGGAGGATAACGGTGTTCTGATCTGCGAATATGTGGACCAGGAGTTGTACCGGGAGGTGATCACCCTGCTTACCCTGCCGGATATTATGCTTGTTATCTCTGCCCTGGAGGTGCTTTATCAGTTGACAGAACTCGGAGAAATCACTTGTTCCAAAATCGCCTCTGTGGACAGGAGCATAGGTATGCAACCTTCAACATGCATCCTCTACAGAGGCAATAATATATATATTTTTGTTGTTGTTGTTGTTGTTGTTTTTCAGTACTAAAATGCTTGCATACCTTCTTAAGGGACATGCTTTGGTATAGAAGCCAAAGGCATGGAGAGCACAAGTATGAAGTTTAAAAGGAGGAATAAATTACAAATTGGGGATCAGTGAAATATCATGTATTTATCTGTATCATTTAGTTATTTATTTGTGTGTGTGTGTGTTTTTTAAAATTTTTTTAAAGATCTCCTGGTACGTCTAGTGTCGGTTGATTTGCACACGTTTGGACCTGAAGCTCTGATGGCTATTAAACTGATTGAGCACCAGAGCACAAACAGCCAGGTGGCAGAGGTACGGCCGCAGCTCGTTGAGAACGTACCTCCTCCTGTGCAAGGTGCACCTGCGGCGGGTAAGAGCCTCTGATCATCTGTCTCGTGAATTTCAGGATTTATAGAATAAACTGCAAACAAGTTTCTGACAATTGCATATGAACATCGGTTTTGATTAAACAATAGGTGCTAGTTTTTGTCTCTTCTTAATAAGTAGGTTGTGCATTAAGCTCGAGCTCTGTCTGATCAGTGATTCAGAGCACGTGCATCTCTCTCAGATAGGAAGTAATTGGCAGTGGTAATAAACCTGTTATTTATGTATTCTGCCTCATCACTGCCCTCTAATGTTCATAGGAAACATTACACAGATTCAGCATTTAGATTATAAAACAATGCAAACCATGCTAAGATGTAAAGCTAAACAATGTCTTTCTCCTGCTAATGTTTGCTCTTGCACTACATCTAACCTTTTATGACCTCTGGTTTCATAGTGACAAGAGTTCCTGTCCAGAATAACCCGCCACCTGGCATTGTAGAGATAGATGGAGAAAAGTTTGCTTCTCAATTGTAAGTCTTTCCTTCTTCTTAGTTGAAATTAGGAAACTATAAAAAAAAAAAAAAAAAAAGGTAATTTATTTGAACTGAAGATGGGTGAAAGAATTCTAGTAAAATAGTTCATATTTTTATATATTAGCTTATTTATTTTTCAGAGCTTAAAGTTCACTGTTTATTAAGGAAACCCTTTCCACTCTGTAGAGCAAAATGTGGATAGAATTAGTTTTGAAACACTTGTTTGTGTAATTATATTGGATTTGATTATCTGTCTTAAGTAGTTCATTAATGCATCCTAATTTTACCAGGACGGTCAATTGTCAGGATTGTTTTGTGGTACATGGGTTGTGTATTACATTCTTTCTCTCTCTCTCTCTCTCTCTCTCTCTCTTTCTCTTTCTCTTTTGTATATATACCAGGCTAAATGCTCATTATGAGGTGCATGCAGAAGGCTCTGTTTCTCGATCTGAGATATACTCAGACTACCTGGCAACCTGCAGCAAGCTGTCACGTGGTGGTGTTCTCACATCCAATGGTTTCTACAAATGTTTAAGGTGTGTGCATGCATTTTTCTCTTCGTGTATGTAAGAGTCAAAGTATTCTAATGTGTATGTGGTGAAATTGTTATGAACGGATTCTTTTGTTGGTAACAGGACCATATTTCCTAACCACACGATAAAACGCATGGAAGAGTCTAAAGTAAACTCTCAGGCTCAGATCCATATAGTTGGTGTGAAGAAAAGGGCAATTCATCTGCCCATTCAACTGTATTACCAGCAGCAGCAGCAGTCCTGCCCTGTACCAGGGCCCAAACATGACGCCTCCTTAGACCCTCAGCATCACACCCAATCAGGTAAGCCACTGTTTTTAATTTGCTGTCTTTTAGGCTGTTATTTCTTCTTCTTCTTTTTCTTTTTCTTTTTTTTTTTCTTTTTAAAATAAAAATTTGTATGTGTTGATCTTTGCTAGCGTTGGCGCCTGGTGTGGGTGGGCAGTTTGTCCGGGCACCAGCACCAAGCCTTACTGCCAACCAGGCAGCACCACCGGTTGCCTTCAACATGCACGGAGCGCCCCATCCTCATTCTCCCAGCGCTCCAACGTCAGCTCTCGCTGCTCCACGGCTCCCAGCAAGCCCATCGGTACAAGCGCCACCACCTTCCTCCCTAGCAGCTCCAGCGATGCTTCCACGGCCTAACGACATCCTAAAGACAGCCATGATCCAGAGCTCCATTCCCACAGCACCCACAGCTCCCCTTGCCCCCACCCACTCCACTGCCGCCAACCATAATAATATTACCCCTGCAGCCTCTCTACCCCGTCCTCTCCTTCCGCATGCTCCAGTAACACTGATTCAGAAGGCATTACCAGAGGGACATATACTCACAGGAAGAGTACAGGCAGCGTGCCCTCCCTTGGAGCAACAGCAGCTTCCGGCCTCACAGATCCAGCAGGCTGCCTCTTCGAAGGATACTGTTGTACTGGCCAACCCTCCTCAGTACCCGAGCACTCCTTGTACTCCATTGGTGGCAGAAGGGCAGGCGTTCACCGTAGCAGGCGTACAGAATGCCCAAGGACCACGTATGACTTTCCAGAACATTGCCCCAAAACCTGCCCTGCCTGCACAGTCACCCCTTCAGCATCCGCTACACCACCAGCCACACCACCAACAGCAGCAACAACAGAGCTTGGTCATTGTCAGTCCTAATCCACAGCCCAATCCCGCCTTTGCCCCAGCCATCCACCACATTGTACTGACCAACCCCACAACCATGCAGAATGCCCAGACTATCCAACTTTCAGGTCAACCTGCCACGTCTCCTCAACCGGGCTCTTCACCCGGCCAGCTCAGCTCTTGCCCCAGTCCACAGATGCTGTCTCCACCCTCGAATCCCGCCCAGAGCCCTCCTCCCACTGTCAGCCAAATGCTGTGTGTAAAGCGGCAGCAACAGATACAGATCCACACCTCACCTCCTCCTCCCCCTCCTCCTCCTCCTCCGCCACCACCACCACCTCCTCCGCCAACCCCTCCCATGGCCCCACCCATGGCCCCTGCCCAGACTACCTCCACTGAATCAAGCTTGATTAAACAATTGCTGCTTCCAAAGCGTGGCCCTACAACACCAGGAGGTAAGCTTATTCTCCCAGCACCACAGGTCCCTCCTCCTGCCAGCACTAGGGCACCTAGCCCACAGGTAGTTTACCAGGTAACCAGTAGTAGCCAGGGAACTCCGCAAGCACCACAGTTGAACGTACAGTTGATGCAAAGCTCACTGCAAGGTGCAGGTGCTGTACAGACTGTGCCCATCTCAATCCTACCCGGGCAGATACTTTCCACCTCTAACCCTGCCACCATCTTACAGGCCACACCTAGTAACCAGGTCACCTTCACGGTAGTGCCAAACTCGAGTTTTCCCAATGCAGCTGTTAGTAGCCAGGGGACACCGTCTCCGCTGGTTTCACAGACTGGTCTGAGCATCAACACGTCGCCCCCCACGCTTGGTTTCCAACTGACCCCGCACATACCACCTCCCGTATCTACTTGCACAGTGCCCGTGCCACCTTTTCGAGGTGACAAAATCATCTGCCAAAAGGAGGAGGAAGCCAAGGATGCTACAGGACTTCACATCCATGAGAGAAAGATTGAGGTGATGGAGAACTCCTTGGTAACTGAAGTCTCCACCAAAGCCAGCAATGGGCAGCCTATGGTGGTTGATGGACCTGGGGCCAAGCTGCTCAACGGTAGGAAGTCTGACTCGAGTCTACCTCCATACCACTCAGGGAACAGCCAGCCAGAGGCTCTGCAGGGCACACAGGCCCTCAATGGCCCCACTTTACAGGGCAACGATGGCACGGCCAAACAGATGTCAGGAGGCTCACTTTCCGAATCCAGAAAGCCCCTTGTAAATGGGGTGTGTGACTTTGAAAAAGGGGAAGCCACAACTGGTACCCATTCAAGCAAAAACATTCCAAATCATAAAGCTTCCAAACATATGGGCAATGGGGATGTGCTACTTCCTCCGAAAGTACACGAGACTTTTACTGACTCTCTTTCACCCCAGCAGGCCACTGCCAAAGCAGAGCAGCTGGAACGACTGGCCAATGGGCCAAAAAGCTTCAGTCACAGTGCTGAGATTTCCAACGGTCCGTCAGCCCAGAACATGGACACGACAGGCTTTCGGCAACAGCACCCACCTCACAACCACATCTCTGCAGCCACACCTACCAGCCAGAATTCCTCTGGAGCAGACCAGGCCACTAATGGCACTTCTGAGAGCAGGCCACTGAAGAGACCAGCAGAAGATGCCTCAGGAATTCCCAACAAGGTGGGAGTGCGGATAGTGACCATCAGCGACCCCAACAACGCTGGCAACAGTGCAACAATGGTGGCAGTCCCAGCAGGTGTCGACCCAAGCACAGTAGCAAAAGTAGCAATAGAAAATGTAGCGCAGCAGAGACCCAGTGTGCCTGCTACGCTTCCTGAAACAACCACGCGGGTAAGATTTCCACACTTACAGAATTCAATATGTTTGCATGGGGTTAGATAGTGTTACAATCCCCTTGTAAGTTGATCTGTTTGCAGTAGAAATGTGAATAACCAGTGCTTATGGGAGGGGGGAAAAAAAAGAAGAGAAATATATGCAGTTGATGGAATTGTAATGGATATTTAAAAATACGCTGCGAGCTAAATGTATAGTCTTTCCTGCTAATTTCATCAGGACACCATGACCAGGAAAGTCATTTTTTTATTTATATTGTTACAGCTTTTTTGAAGGTGCTTATTTTCGTTCGTCACTCATATAGTAAATATATGGTAAAAAATATAGTAATAAAGTACATAGAAAGAGGCAAAGTGTATAAATCAGAATGTATATTAATCTATAAGCGTATGGTCTAGCTTAACTTAATTGGGCATATGTTGTGACAAACGCTGAATCTGACATTTAAAATGATTGTTGCATCCATAGCCGGCAGATGTGTTAATCAGTGGGGATGTGAATCACCAGTGGGAATCACGTACAATATTATCACGATACCTTGGTGCAGATTTGATTAATATTGTGATTCTGTACGCATCGTGGTTTTATAAATATCCGGATTTAATATTACGTTTTTTTTTCAGTTTTTGTTACAATTTTAAGACTGCGAACCTTTAAAATTAAAAAGTCATCACTTGGGCATCTTATCTTTATTCAACAGCTTCACAACTGAATTGAACATGGGTTAAAAGTTAAAGGTAGCAAATATTTTACTTAAAATCCCAGAGCAGCATTTAAACAATATAAACTGACTTCAAATACAAGAGTTTTACCGCAACAATTTACTTTAAATTAATTAAATTAAACAAAAAGCTACATTTTACTGAGTGGCATGTACCTTTGTCATCCACCATAATTATTACGTATTTTTAAATTTGGCAAATAATTCACTCCTGCCACTGTGGAAATAGTTATAAAGAAAGACATTTTACCGTCTCAGATGCCTCCAAAGACGTGAGCGCGTGTTGATGAATTGTGAGCGGCACCCTCTGCTTCTAATGCACATGTTTGAGACTGGTGTAAGCGTTTGTAATGAGTGGGATTTGAGAAATTCTCTCGCAGGATTTGGAGAATAAGTCTGATCAGAGGTTTTTTAACTTTTGATAATGTATCACCATAAAAATGTGTTTCTTCTGAATTACTCCACTCAGAGGTTCGTGCCCACTGCACAGAAACTGTCATGTCAAATATGATCGAGCCAATCCCGATCACAGGCAGATGAAACACTAGATCGTTTTAAGATTTATTTTGGACTCAATATGGCGATACATGAATTGACAACCGAAAAATTGGCAATTCATAACTGAGTGAGTAGATTTTTACCCAATCGCTATTAATCAGCATTAGGACAATCAGCTGATGAGACCGAGGCTGTCCTCGGCCTGCACCGTCATAGGCAAAGGCACCAAACTTTACCAGGTGTGGCACCAACCAAGACACCTTATGTCTTTCACCTGAATCCATGAATGGAGTAAGTTTTAAGGTACATAATTGGACCTTTTATGAAGCACATTTCAACCTATTAAATCACAAATATCGTCTTGTGACAAGTAAAAAGTATGGAGGGTAAAGTTTGGACTTCTTTGAGAAGTTTTACAACAAAGAGTTTCGGTCAGATTTTTACCCAGTGAAATGAAGTAAATGTTAGCTCATCTTTTGGATTTTTGTTGTTGTTAAATTAATGCTAAAACTATAAAATGTGCACATATGCACATGCAAGAGAGCAAGAGTAGGATTTGAGCATTTTGTGAATTAATTTTTAGTTATTTTTTAAATGAATCTCCAGTATGATTTTTTAAATTTATTTATTTTGGAGATGCTGAAACACTGATTTTATGCATAAATTTCTTTGTAACCATCTTAATAAATGAGCCAGTAATAAACAGTCCTTTTTAAAAAAAAAAATGTTTTTTAAATTTTTTTTTTATAAAGGTAGACTATGAGGTGATTTTAATAAGAACTCTCTCTTTCTCCCCTCTATAGCAGCCGGTGTTGGCCCAGTCTCCGCCCCCAGCGGTTCAGACTGCACAGGGAGTCAGTCAGAGTTCGGTTCCTCCAGGTGATGGTCCTCAAGCTACAGGTCTCTCTTCGGATCAGACCCGCAAACCTGGACAGAACTTCAAATGTCTCTGGCAGGCCTGTAAAAGGTACAGAGAGATTTATTCTGAGCTTTGGTTATCTGGCTTTTGGTTTCAGTTTTAATCTGGTTTCTTTCTGGATGAACAAGTACATGTCCATTTACACGTTGTAACAGCACGTCTGTCTCATCATGAAGGATGTTAATGCACTGAAGTACAAATTGTCATCCTTTAGCAGCAGCTGTGATGTGCTTATTAACTTGTTAAGAAATTGATTGCGCGCAAATCTAGTCTACACTAACACACTCGACATAATTACTGACATAACGTAGGTTGTGTGAACTTCACACATACCAAATCAGAGCGCAGACATGTGCACTAGTTGTTTAACTTTTGAAATCATTATTATTATTATTTGTCACCTTGCATCTGCGTCCTCGCCATATTTTTCCTCTATCCACAACATCCTCCTAAATCACTTATGGGAATTTGAAGAAACCTACACGGCACTTTTATTATTATTATTATTATTATTATTATTATTGCTCGATAGTTCAGGACTGGAATTTCCTACAAGTCACCAGCTGTTACAGTACACTGCCTAACACACAGTATGAGTGCAGATCAATCCCTGCTATCTGTTACCTACCGCCATCTCGGAGAGTTTTTCCTTTCCACCGCCCCCCCCTCGGCTTGCTCATCAGGGACGATCTGATAATTTTTTCATTCATACACATTTTTCACATTTCGTACAAATTTCCATCATTTCTTTTAATTGTGGAAGCTGTTTTGTAACAATGACAATTGTTAAAAGCGTTATACAAATAAAATTCAATTGAATATTAGGATGCATGGACGTGCACTAGCAATGGCATGCATCATTCTCCTGTTTGTCGTGCAATCATCACGTCAACCTTCTCACCTTGTGTTAACCTTCAGGTGGTTCGAGACGCCGTCGCAGGTGTTCTACCATGCGGCTACTCAACACGGCAATAAAGAGGTTTACCCTGGCCAGTGTCTGTGGGAGGGCTGTGAACCCTTTACACGCCAGAGACTCTCTTTCATCACACATCTACAGGTCAGGCATTAATCAGACAGCTGGATATTGTTGTCCTCTTTTTTAGGTCAAACCATATTGATCAGGGAATGAAAGAATTGCTATAACCGGTGTGTCTCCCACAGGACAAGCACTGCTCTAGGGAAGCCCTTCTAGCTGCACTCAAGCTCGAGGAAACGCAAGGCAGCAATTCCAACCCTTCCAAGTGAGTAACCCTTCCGTTGTGTCATCGCTTTGCGCTTGAGTGCTGCAGTTGTGTCTTTTTATAAAGTTCAGAAATCAAAATACATACTGAAGGCACGTCGTGACTAGTGTTAATTTCATCAACGATGAAATAATGACGATCAATATTCGTTGACTACCTTTTTTCCTGTGACGTCACGGATATCAGTGAACAGTGACAAAATCAGCATGCAATATTATTGACGAAAAAAGATGAGACTAAGATGTGTTTAGAAAAAAAACAAAAAAACATCTGTCTTTATTTTCGTTAGGGATGCACCGATACCACTTTTTTGGAATACGAGTACTTGCATTTCAGTACTCGCCGATACCGAGTACTTAATAA
>JAQMYK010000012.1:27365639-27406503 GCA_030014345.1 Clarias buthupogon | reverse complement strand
AGTAGCCTGTAGTTATGATTATACAACTCCTTCATATACAAACATTATGATTTTACTGTCTATTCTATTATCATATAATCTATTTCCACGACCTTTACAGAGGTCAGAGGTTATTATAATCAGCCAATCACAGTCCTTTTTTAGGATTATTGCATCATCCCTAACAATGGGGTCAACCAGGCCTCTTCACTAAGATAAAGGTTTTTGTACTTTCCTTACTCAGAGTTACTCTAAAACATTTTCTAAATCACTTTTAGTCTAGGACTCCCAGCTAGGACTTTTTAAAGATACAAGCTCTCTAAGAGAATTCTAAGAAGCTTTGTGAATACGGGCCCTGATCCTTATGTCAATTACCCAGAGCCATAATTCAATTCAATTCAATTTTATTTGTATAGCGCTTTTAGCAATTGTCATTGCCTCAAAGCAGCTTTACACAATAACCAATTAAGCCACCACTGCCCCTAATCGTGGTGTGGGGAAACAAGCTTTCTTTAGACCACCTTTAGGGGCAGTGGTGGCTAAATCGTTTAAGGCTCTGTTTAATCAGTTAATTTTAGTGTTTTTTTCAGTTCCCAGCATACCTTATTTAGCTAATCAGTTAATTAGCAGACTTTTCTGAAAAAATTCAGGTTGGTGATCGTAGAAGACCAGAGAGTCCTCCACCAACCTGCACCCTACAAAGAGTACTACCCACCAAGGGTGTGTGATCGCCTCTCTTGCCATAAACAACAAAGAAATCTATAGTAGATCGGTCAAAGCAAACAATTCCTTTGGAAGACTCTGAGAGTGTGTCTGGTGTAATAAGAACCCTGTGAAAATTAGTGTTTACAAAGCTGTCATCCTCACTGTACGTCTGCACAGCTTTGAGACTTGGGTCACCACTCTTGCTGCCATCTCTTCCTGCAGTATTGACCATCGCCAGTGGTCAATGCAAACTAATGAGACCTAGCAGCATGGAGTCTACCAGGTCTCCACCATGGTTGGGGCCAGTTAAATAGCCAGACAAAAGGCAAAAAAGAAACAAACAGAAGAGCTATGGCCTTTTAACAATCAACCCTTATCAAGCATCCATCTGCAGCCACTATGGCAGGCCCTGTTTGATTTACATACACTTGCAAAGCAAAGCAATTATTCATTTCACTAACTTTCATTATCTCTTGCAAACTGGTATTTGGTGCCATCCACCTGTTCAGTTTTCCAGTCTCATCTGATGTGTGGTGATGGTGTTCTTGTGTAATGAGAGAAAAAAGTTTTTCAGGTCTGCTTCATCTAGACAGAGTCACAGTTGCACGATTTCCATGCTTCACGATTTCCATGCTTCAATAACAGATTTAACATCACCCTATGGGATATTCAAAGTTTTAGGATAAAAAAAAGACTTTACTGACTTTCTAGAGCTTTGCCCCAGACTTGCTTTGATAACTTGTTCAGGTACTGTATGGTCTCTCAAAACGTTACGTTCCCCCAGGAACAAGAGTTTGTGAGAAATTGCGTTCCTATCTGACTTTAATTTCAGACTAATGTCTCCATTCGAATGATTATATAAGCAATAAGTAAATAAGTAAATACATACCTACACTCCAAACAGACTTTACTTAGGTAATTTACTTATAGTAAGTAACTTGATTGCCTCCCGGTTCAATAATATGGCCTAATTTATGGACATTAATAACATATAAATCTATTTTAATTTGAGGTTGTAACAACTACAAAATGTGGAATAGTTTTAGATTGGGCTCATCCAGTTTGGTATTAGACATGCCTTGCATTGTATAAACAAACCTATAGCTCTGGTCTTGCTTTCTAATGTTTAGATTATTTGATTTATTTTTTACATTACAAATTGATAAATAATAAAAAAAAACACACTCAGGGGAAATCTATCTCAGTACTAAGTGTAAACTGAGGAGAGTTGGACCTAGAAACACCCCCTCCACCTTTTCAGCGTTACTGTGAAACACAGGCATTGAGTTCAGCAATCCTCCAGAATTAAAGCTCCTTATTAACTGGCGCAGTTGTGCAATTATTCTTGGATTACACATTAAGTATACCATGAAACCTCTAAACTGTCGGGAGTTTTACATTTAGTTTAATACATCATGAATCATTAATTAATTCTCCACTCATAACCATATTATTTCTGAATAAGGAATTGTGTATGTACAAGGTGCCAAGTATTGGGTTTGGTGTCAAGTATTTTCCACAATTAATCTGAAAAAAGGTCATATCAAGTTGTAAAAAAAAGTACTGAAAAGTAACAGCTCCTTTGGTATAAACACATACATATTACCATCTTGTCATGAATTGATTATCTTTCGTCAAGCTTACCTGACCTTGAATAACTTGGACAGACAGGATCAAGTTAATCAAGACTAGGATCAAGTTAATGTATCGTGAACATATTAGTACATTTTGTTTAATCATGTGTATGTGTGTGTAACAAACAGCTAAAAGACAACATGAAGTGCAAAATTTGCACTCAAGAGCAACAACATGACCCAATGGAACACTGTGATAATGAGTTGAGGTAAGTGATTTTAAATGAAAAAATGTCCAAACCTGACCGGCCCTATGTGAAAAAGTAAACCTAAGAGCCCCCCTAAACCTAATAACTGCCACCCTTGGTGGCCACACCTGCTAAAACCAAACCAAACAAAAAAACACAGGAAGGGGCAAATACTTTTTCATGGCACTGTATACCTGACAGCTAATATTTTAAAATTCAGTATGTTCATTTTTTTTGTTGAGAAAATATATAAAATAAGGATCAAGTAATACAAAGCCACATTATGTGTTTCCTCACATCTCTACTCAGAACTTACACTTATTCCAAGAAAGGCAAGCAAGCACTAATATCACCATTACAAATCTGGGAATTATGTATCTAGAGGAAAAGTCACAGGTTTAATTTATATAAAGTGCTGAAGATCTACAAAAACCACAGTTAGGGTTGATATTCGATCATCAGAACTGTGTGTTCAGAGTGATTAGGTTGCCGTTGTCTGTTTATGCAAGAACAAGAGCACTCAACACCCTCACAGCTCTCCGCAGGTCTCTGAGCAGCAGGAAGTGAGTGATGGGGTCAGTCCATCACACTGCGCAGTCGGAGGCCAGGGTCATAGAGGCCTCGTCCAACACTAATGCTGGGCTGCTGCTTTTAGCATGTTGCCACTCATGCCTAGTTTGTATAACTGCTGAGAAGAACGGAGGAAGGAGCTACTCTAAAAGCTTGTTTGGGATATTCTTTATTGGTCTATATTAAAACCAATTAAATTTGAACACTGTGTATAAAGGTGTGCCTGTACTTGAACATGCAAACATTCACAAACTGTTCTTCATGGCGTATCACTAGAATGTCCTTTCCTCAATACCAACAAACATAGAAAACTTTCTCACTATCTTGTTTATGCCGTCAGCACAGCAGGCTAGGTAGAAACATTTCTGCAAATTTATGTGTCTCTATCTGGGGGATAATCAACAGAGCGAAATAAAAAAGCCTGTGTTTCATCTGTTCTTTAGAGGCCAAGACAGTGTTGAGTGTTGAGAATAGTAGACTAGCAAACTAAATTACTAGTACTTATGCCTTGTCAGAATTTGGTTGGGTTTGGTTTTCCCTGAACATGGCCAAACAACTCCACTTTGGGCTCATCTGTTCATAGGACATTGTTTAAGAGTCACTGTGCTTGGTTCAAATGCAATTTTGTGAGCCTCAGATGTGCTTCCATGTCCTTTTTAGACAGAAGAGGCTTTTTCCTGGCAACCCTTCCAAACAAATCATAATGATTCAGTCTTCTTCTAATTGTGCTGCCAGACTTTTAACATGAACATTTAACATGCTCAGTGAGGCTTGTGAGCTTTCTCTCTGAACATTGCACGGTCTGACCTCTTTCACTGTTAAACTCCACATTGTTTGGAAATGTTTTATAACCTTTTCCAGACTGATGTGCAGCAACAATTGCTTCTCCAAGCCCACTTTGTACGTTTTCCCTCTTGGCCTTGTGTTAACACACCTAAATGTATAATAATAATAATAATTTTACCCAGAAGTGGCATATATGAAAAAACTGAAGTGGACCTCAAGCAGAATCTTGCAGAATATCGAACCTTACTTGTCGATGCTTAATGAAGTCACCATTTACTTTGACCATCTGATAATGATCCGTCAAATAAGACTTGAGCCAGAGGAGGGTCTTATCTTTAGATGAGATTTGTGTCAAATGGTTAAATAGTGATCAATGGTGTCAAAAGTATTAAGTCTAAACTAGTAGTAGATCTAAACTAGTTGACGTTTCTAATGTTCAACCAATTAGTTTCTGAGTGTCCAAGATACAGACATAATGAACAAGCAGAAGAGCACCACCTTGGTATAAAAGGTTGCTAGTTTTACATAATTAGTTCATAGTGTGCCATGCACACGTCAACTGTTAAACAATAGCTTAGTTTAATCATGATTGTAAACCACACCGGCCAACGTCACGGTTTCATATCGCACGAGTAGCGTAAAGGTTTACGCATGCGTGTGTGAGAGAGATCAGTTTCCGCCACCTGAACAGTTATTATTGCTTTGGAATGAACACTATTTATTAGTCAGAATAGAACATAGTAACTTGAAACTAGGAACTATGGCATTACACCTTTGTTCATGAATGTATATGTCAAATAAGGAACACATCTTCCTTCAGGCATTGAACAAACAAATAAGTACATAATCAGGTGATGAATAAATAGATTTGTCTTTGCATTGCGCTGGATTATGCGACACACCTCGTTTTCATTCACTAGTAAATTGTTTTTGCACCTCAAAGCATAAAGTACAATCATTTAAAGATATTAGTTAAGAGCATCAGTTTAACACCAACACAAATGAAAGCAACTAAGTTTGATTTGTTTCTGTTTTTATTTTTATATTACATATTACTGAAACACCTTCAATGATACAAAAACCCTTTGACACCATAAATATGCAAATCATGGTTGATCCACAGGAAGCAGAGTCGGCTCAGCCAATGGCAGGCAACTGCTCCCTGTGGGTCAGATGGCACTCAGGTAGAACAGTTGGAGAGAGAAGTAGAGCTCTAGCTGTGGGGGGTTAAGCTTTATCTGTGGAGGGGCTCCTAGGTTTGAGCTTTGTGTCACTGTCAGCGCTTTTGAAAATCAAAGTACAGCAATAAATATCCAAAACAGTTCTGAGGTATTAGGGGAAAATCTGTATAGGACCCCTCCACAAATAAAGCTGGACTCCCTTTATAAGACCTGAGGAAACGTCAAGGCACAAAGCTAAAGCCCATCCAGTATGACACTGACATCAGACATTAAGCATACATATAAGCGTGCAAGACACGAGTGACTACAGCCTGACTTACAGTAAGCAAAAAGCATCAGTGTTTATCCTCTGTTTCAGAGGCGGACTGGACCCTGCCCCACGATACATCATAAAGACATTATATAGGGCATACAAAAAAGTATAGAAAATTGAGAAAAGGAAGAGCAAAAGATGATCTTCACCCATATGCAATAGAGCCGTTCACGTTTTTATGTACCATCATGAATCGAAAAACTAAAGAGTAGCTTAAAAATGCTTCAGTTTTGTGTTCATTCATAAAAATAGCTAAGCAGGACACTAAATAATAGAAATACAATATATTTTATCACAAAATTTACAAATCAAGAAAAAATAGAAAGAAAGAAAGAAAGAAAAAGAAAGAAAAAAAGGAAAGAAGTCGACTAACAAACAGAGCTAAGATACAAAAGAGTAAAACTGTTTCAGTAAACACTTGAGATGATATCCCTCCTTATCCTGAAGAACCCAGTAAGTGTGTACACCTTATAGCAAATTATTTACAAAGAATATACAGCTGTCAAAAAAGACCATGATCCAAAACATGCACAAAATATACCATTTCATTTGAAATATCTGTCTATATCTATGTAGATCAACAAACGATCTATAAATACTGTCCACTTTGGCTGGATAGGAACAACAAAAACATACAAGAAAAGATATCAGCACAAAATATTGAAATCAGCAGTGTTTGGTTTGTCTAATGGTCTCTGTACCCTCTGTACACAACTCCACTCCGACACGACTAAAACCTTTACAGTGGCGTGGCACAATAAAGAATAAACGAGAGCGGGGCAAATGGGATGACGACATATCTGTGCAAACAAAACAAACAAACAAAAAAAAAAAAAACACACATTTTTACAGGATATTACAAAAAATGAAAGATGAAATAATTAAGACACTTTACAGTATTTTCTATATTTGGGAATTACTTTACTCTAATAGAATACCAGAAAAAAAAGGATTTAAAAGAGGTGAAAGCTGCCTTGATTCACAGCATAGAACTATTAACGATTCAGCAAATTATCCCAGTAAGAAAGATACGGGCAGTTCATGTTTGCCATCACATTATCTGTACAGTATGGTTCAAAATACTGAGGCATTCTTCTAACCTTCTCTGACAGTTTTTACTTTTGCACAACCGAGAACCAGCATAAGTGTAAGAATAAGAACCCTTCACCCTTCACTATATACTTGTACTGGTACTGTTCACAAAGTGGCTGATGACTAATAGCATGAAGCCCATTCTGGCATCAAGCTCTCAGATTTCACCTGAAGCCAAAAAAGGTCAGAGCCAGCTGTCCTATTTTTGTGTGGTATGACAGTATCAGAGCTGGAATGAAGCCGGATGTTTAAGATTCACACTCAGCATTTAGGGAGAGGATCCCCAAGGCGCTTCTTTTTGCTTTAATTTCATCGAGGAATTTCACATTATCTTGCATAGAGGCCATCTGCAGCGGTTTTGTTCTAGCATTATAGAGTAAATGCAATACAAGGAAATTGCAGTACACTCGACAGAGATCTGACATGGCCTTGCATCTCTCAAAACCTTGAGAGAATGTTTTGTCCATAATCTATATTGATAATAATGATGATAATAATGGACATTTTCTTTTTAATTCAAACACCATAAAAAAAATAAAAATAAAAAAAAAGATCAGTTAATGCTATTTGATCAGATGACTATAATTTTACTTTAGAAAAAAAGTAACCTTTTTTTTTCTTTCCCTAAAACAGAAATTACAGACTAAAAAGCTCTCTGGTATTTAAAAGCCTATCGGTTCATGTGTGTGTGTGGGGGGGGGGGGCTGAATGGGGAAGCATGTGTTGTTTGCGCCCATCTGTGAACATACATAAAAATCTTAAACACAACCCAGAAGTGCTGTTTATCCATCATGGGGATGAACTGCCGAAGCACCATGACAGCCTTTTCTTCTGCAGTATCTGAGGCAGTCAGTTCAGACTTGTTTTTACTTCCCTCTCTCTTCATCGTTCCAAATCTCCTAGAGGCGAGCACTGACACTCTGTGTGCGGCTGGAGTTTCGCAACTACATCCGCTAAGAGTGCGATATGCTCGATGTTAAAAGATGACGTGCGAGGAAATTGGGAGAACATAAAGACATAGAGAGACAAAGAGAACACGTTGGGTGAATGTCTGTTTGTAATGCTGTAATGCCGAGAGGGTGTCTTCTGGAACGTGTCCATTACATCACATGCGTACATATTAACCCTCAGTCTGCATCTATGGGGACGTCAGGCAGGGAAGGTTAATGGCCGTTTGCAGATCCGGGAGGATTGTGGATCCAGTCAAGAATGATGAGAGACAAGCTGCCAATCATAAAGATGATGCCCACTATCAGAAAAATGGCTGCCTGTGGACATAAGGCAAAATTCAGATTACTTGAATGTAATTAAAAGCTAGCATGTCTGTGTAGTTTGCAAATCAAGTTAGAGTAGTAGAAAGGGCAAACTTACTGATATTTTCTGGGTGGACCTGAATGGTACACTCTTCACCAGGCGCAGGTAGAAGGCAGCAGGTAGGATGAAGATAAGCATGGTGGCAGCAGAGGACCCTGGAGCATTAAGATATGCGTCATCATGTCAGTATTATACTGTACACTTTAAGATCATTTAGAATATTTCTAAAACATTCTACAAACAGATACTCGAACAACCTCAGTATGGCAGGTGTGTGTACAGTATAATAAGTACATAAAGTTCTGAACATCATATCAAGGTATAAGGACCAGTATAAAGGACAAGTATAAAGGACTACATAACAACACCAGATGTCAGGTTAGCTTATTTAAATGCTTCTGCAATACGTCTGAAATATCCGGCATGTTTCGAAAGAGCCAGATTTAACCTTTAAGTGCTTGTCTATGTATTACTACATTTCCATGTAATAATACTGCTAAGACATAATTATACTTAAGACTCCTACTACTACTAACAATAATAATAATCAACAAAATTAAAATGAAGAAATCACTAAACATGCAGATTTAATTTGGGAGAACTTCTGCAAAATTGCGATTGATAAGAAGTTGCCACTGTTGGTTCCTTGAGCTAGACACTTACCTCGGTCACACTGGATAACCAAATGAGGAAAATGTAAATATAAGTAAAATCTGGGTGACACTAAGGCTGAGTCTGTGCAAAACATCCACAGTAGCTGTGGAACTATCCTGCTAGCTACATATACAGATCATTGTGGTTCTGCTAACTTTTGGCTGTGAAAAATGCTACAATATGAAAACGAACTGTCCAAGCTACAGCTTTTGAATGACCAGCAAATCCATAGAACGTTAACTTTAAAAAACACGGAGTACTCAGAAAAACTTACCTATAAAGCCGAAAATATCTCTGATTGTTGGGACAAAGATGACCAGAAGGTTGTTGAAAATCAAGATGGCGGCGGCAATTAGCATATGTCGGATCCAGCTAAATTCTTGCTCAGCAAAGAGCAGCGTGTTGATAGAAGAACGAATCTGAAAATATTAAAATGCAGGAAAATATTAATATTGCAGGGCATTAAAGATGTAAAAGTCATGGTTCATTGCTTAAATAAATAAATAAGTAAATAAATTAGACATATTAAAAGTTTCTGAAAATTGTACATTTATCCCTCTATGAAGACAGGAAATTATGATTTTGTGGTCATTTAAAAACAAATTAAAAGCAAACAGTTGAAATAGGAAAACCCACAGAGATTTTCAGTGTAATAAAACCATTTTGGAGAAATAAAGCAAGAGAATATTTAAGTAATCCATACAAGGCATTTCATTAACTTTTTCATTTGAAAGATAATCCCTTTCATATTAACAAGGACAAAGATACTCCATAATTCTGAGAATACAAAGCCTATTTCCATTGTAGTAGTTATCATCTGTGGGAATTGTAATTCAAAAGGAATGTTGAGCTTGTTATTTCCTGATATAACAAGCTCAAATCATCAGTCCAGAATGATGAGAGACAAGCTGCCAATCTTAAAGATGATGCCCACTATCAGAAAAATGGCTGCTTGTGGCAAAATTCAGATACATTTACAATATTTCCAATAGACCATAACATCATAAAAGTCCAAAATTAAAACCAACTTATAAGTCATGCCTTGCATGCCTTCCATAACTGGGTTTCCTGAATAATACAGTACAATGAGCTTGAAAACATTTGTTTCTTGAACAATAAAATACAATGAGCTCAAAAAACAAGACGGTTTACAAGAGCAGGTGAACTAAAAATTTTATTACAATGCTCATCGATTAATATAAATCACATTCATGTGAGCAGTTTGATGCAAAATGTGATAAACACCATTTTTGGACTTATATTCATTTTGGCAAATTATTATTCTTTGATACACATATAAAAGGTTGTCTAAAACAAAAGGTTAAATAGGAAAATAACCATATAACCTTTTTAAAATAAGATACCAGATTTTGGATGAAAAAAAAAAACAATGCACTATGATGATCCAGTCGCATTACTTCTTTCAGTAACATGATCAGAAAAGTGAAGATTCTTTCTGTAAAAGTGGTTTAAATGTGCTCAGTGGGATTTTTGAGAATGTTGAAGCCAAGAAAAAGGATGCTTACACTAGAACATAATGTGATTTGGATCTTGTGCAATATACTATGTGGGATAGTGTAGTGCGAGCACTGTGGTGAAGCAGAGAACTAAAGTTACCAAATGCAAAAGTTACACAAGCGATTTTTGTGTACAAGAGATATGCATGCGCTGTGTGTGAAGCTGTTCCCTTCACGTTGTCAAGTTCTGTCTGCTATTACTATAATGTTATAAATCTCAGGAGACGACTATGATAGAGAGCTGATGTACAACAATTGAAACTGAAACTAGTAGAGGAGGAAACTGACGATGCTGTAAAATGTACATAAGCTGATTGTGTATAGTTTATTGTTTCCCCATGACCTTTAACTATTCATGTATAAATGTCGGTAGTGTTTGACATAGCTAAGAAGGTATTAAACAAAATGTGCAATTGCGATGTTTAATGATACAAAGCTTACCAAGCTTACCTACTAGCTAAAAAGGCTAAACACCACCACGGGTAGAGGTGGAACACACCTTTATAAATGTAAATAGCATCATATCAAAACTTCAATTGTATATTTACACACAACTAGGCTTGGGTTTATGTTCGGTGCATAACCCCAGGTAGCAGGAGGTGGCTAACAGAGCGAAGCTAATCAACTCGATCCAGGTCACAGGACTAGGAATGAGAAGATCAACACACTTGCCACACTTAAACCTAATGCACCGGGGGAAAGTTCACCAGCAGGAGGTTAAGAGGAACCACACAATTACACACACACAAATTCTTTTGCGTGTGCGCACACCCCCACAATGCTGTGAAACGTCCTCAGAGAGTTGCATCAGCCAATTCAGCTCACTGGGGGAGTGGCTTGGCTTTTGATGTGGTGCTGACAGTTTTTTGTCCAGGACAAGCCATTTTAGGGAGCCCATTGAGAGCAAAGAGACGCTGTCCTGAACAAACATTTCATTATCTGAAACATTACGTAGAGTTAGGGAAGTGTGTAATTAAGACAATTACACAGGATTTTCCAAAAAGAAGGATATATTTAAATTAGAAATCACTGAAATACTAAACTAGCATTAATATGACTTTTTCCACCAAACAAGACTTTTAAATTTTTTTTATTGCCTTATTGTCAAGGATTTCATTTCATATCTGCATCATTATAGTGACACTAAAAAATTACTAGAGATAAAAGGAATTCGGGCAAGGTTCACAGAGTGAACCGACAACTAAATATGATTAATGCAACCCTTTCTCTGACTCTAATCTGATTGGTCAATTACTGACTGTAAAGCGTGATATTCAGGAACTATGACTAGCTGTAGTGAAATTATTAGGAAGGGTGTGTAATGAGAATATGCAATATAAATCTAAAGGTTAAATATGGGGGGGGAAAAACAATTATGGAAAATATGAAATGCTTCTTTGGTTTTCCCTGAAGAACCTCTTTTAAGGACGCTTGTAAACCATTTTATCGATAATCATTAAAGTGTATTTTTATCTCTTTTCCTCTTTCTCAGCTATGTGTGGGTTGTATTTTTAGCAGCTTGATACCAGTGTTCCTCTCTCGTGCAGGGCGTTTTGGATTAAAGGACTGCTACTTGTCTGTATATGGGTGTGACATTTTGGTTGCTCTGGACTTAAAAATTTGGCATTTACTGGTAACATGCAGCGAGTCTTTGTATTCACACAGGTGATCTTTATCTAGTTTCTATGGGATTTGCATATTTATGGTGTCAAAGTTTTTCTTTGTTATAAACAGAAACAAACTTCTTGTTTTTACTTGGGTTGATGTTAAACTGATGCTGTTAATCATCATCTTTTAATAAATGTATATAAAGCAGTATAACATCAGTGAATATGCTTTTATGCGCGCAAAATGTAATAGTTGATGAAAATGAGAAATGCGACATCTTCCAGAGCAACAAAGACATTTATTTATTCATCACTTCATTAATAATTCATTTATTTATAGTTGTATGTTCAGTGCATGAAGATGTGCCTTATTTGCCGAACACATTCAGTGGTTCCTGGTTTCAGTTCCTGGTTTCAGTTTACTATGCTTCAGTCTGACTAATAAATGGTTTTTGTCACAAAGCTATAATAACTGCTCAGGTAAGGAAAACTGATCTCGCTCTCTCACACACACACACCTTTATCCAATAACAATATCTCACCAGGCTGGCTTGACTCCCAGACTCTTACCAGTGATCTATATCCTCTCTCTCTCTCTCTCCTCTGTCTGCTACTAAAAAAGTGAAGCATGGGGCAACAGGCCACTGCAATATATCATGAGACTCCAGTGGTAACAGATTGGAATTTATTCAGGTACACTCATTAAGAAAGGGAGATCTGATATAATCAGGAATTAATGGAAATGAATAAAACTAGGCTACACTTTGTTGTGTAATAACCAACATTACGTTGTTGGAATGAGTGCGCCTTAATCCTAAACTAAAGCCGGGTTCAGTGCTCTACGGCTTAGCTAGGAAGTTAATCCATCTGCTGCAATGGCAAGGCTAACATTTCAAATTCCAAAAGAAGATATATTCAGTATCAATTAAGCGACATCCTCATCTCTCAGCACTTTTCTACATGACATCCAAAAAGGAGCCAGTGACTGGTAGGAGCTGAGGTCAAATTTAGAATTAATTCCCATTGCTTGGGAGCAAGGTACTTCCTGCCCTCTCCTTATTCATACAATCTATAAGTAGTAATTTCATCAAACATGCTTTTCAATAACACGGCTTCCTATATTGTTCTACAAGAAACGGCTCGAAAAAGTGTAAAGTTCCACATTTACAACATGATCATAATTTACTATAAGCAAATTTGGCCATTTGTACTTCTTAGACAATAGTACTAAGTAATGTTAATAAATAGCATGTTCAGATTGTGTTCAGGTTGCTAAACTCTCTTTTAAAAAATATTACCAGTGGCAAAAAAGCAAGCCCGGTGAAAGAACATGTGTCATCCTGTCCATGAGAAACATTTATATCATTCTTTATCACTGGTACTAAGTCAAGGACTCTGCAGTCTGGAGACACAGCAAATGTAATCTCTCTTTGTCTTTCTCTCTGACCTTTCAGAAATGCAAAGGTCGTGGATTGACAAGACAGCACAATGTGCTTCATACTGTATATATCCTTCCCTTAGTATCAAAATACCCTCGTCTACTCTTTTTGTCTGAAACGATTCAGATTTCTAACATGCAGCATGCAAACTGGTTTACAATACCAGGACACGATCACTACATCCGTGTTCACTTCTTAGGATGAAGTGGTTAAGAACAAGACGTTCCTCAGTCATCCTCATAATAATAGTAGGTAAAACTAGGAACAGTAGTAGATGACAATCTGACTTGTGGTTAAGATGTTTCATCACTTATCCTATACTCAATGATAAGTGTAGAAACATCTTGAATATCAGCCTATATTTTGACTTGGTTGATCCTTTTTAGTTTTGTGATTACAGCAAAGAACCTAAATTTACACTGTTGAAGAACTAACGTAGATCTAATGTTCTTGTAGCACTCCATGTGGCAGCCGAGTGCTATTGCATTGTCTAATGCTTGGCAAGGTCACTCACTCACACACACAGTCTGCCCAGCACCTGATCACTACAGTGGAATATTCCACTCATCTGCACCGTCTACAGTTCCCCCCCTCCCTCCCACTTCCCACAGATCTTGTATGCGCATGCCTGCAGCCATGACGGCCCCATGGACGAGTCCTGGTGTCCTTTTGTCATCAAATGATCATACTGGAGTCACGCCAATCTAACCACATAATTGAGGCAGAATGTGGTTGATGCTTGTTGAAACGACCGATTCTTGGCAATAAAGCTGGTGTTAGTGCTGTACTGCCACATCTGCAGCCTTTAATATATAAAGGCCAAGGGCTGTTATATTCCATATGATGCAAACGACTTTCACATGCGGCACTACACCTTTAATGGTGTCCTGAAATGGACCAGAGTGGAATCCTGGCTCCATATCCACAGAGACCCTGACAAGAATAAAGCCATGTGCGGGAGTGTAAGTCAACAACACACACACACTAGCACCACCCAGTGGACATTTCTGAGTTTTTTCCATGGCAAATTCTGGCCCAGGTTACTATTCATAGGCTGTGACGAAAAATGAATAATGCATTAAAAAAGAAAATATTCTGATCAGAGTCATAAGGCCCAGATCTGATTGCACAATTATGCCCCCTAGGCATTATATGTATGGGGCATTATATTTACAGCTCCATCTCTATTAAAAAAAAAAAAACGCAAACAAACAGACAACAAAAAAGTTTATCACTCATTGTCTGTATTGCTTTCTCCTGTATACAGTTTCATGTGGGGACTGGAACCCGTCCCAGCAGACTTAGGGCATGAGGTACACACTAATCCATCGCAGAGCACACACATACACTTACATTCAATTTGGGAACGTCAGTAAGGCTAAGTCTTTGGACTGTGGAAGGAAACCGGAATACCCGGAGAAAACCCACCAAGCACAGGGAGATGGAAAGTCCACGCACACAGACCCGAGGCAGGAATCGAACCTGGACCTGGAGGTGAAAGGTGACAGTGCTAACCACTAAGCCACTGTGGTGCCGAATTTAGGTTTCTTTCTTTTGGCTGCTTCTGTCAAGGTGCCACCACAGCGGTCCATCCGACCTGCACACAACTTTGGTACATTTAAAGCTTAAATGTACTCATTTATATTATGTGTTGTAATTTGAGTTGCTTCCAAGGATATGTTTTGGCCATGTGAGGATATCTGTCAGGTCCCCTTTTCTCGTTCAGCATATAACATGTGATGTCAATGAAAGATCACAGTAAGGACTGTGGGGCAAAAGAACCAACGGCCCCCTTAAAAAAAAAAAAAAAAAAACCCTACCCCTGTTACTGCTACTCTCAGTGCTCCAATATAGCTGCAGCTATGTAGAGGCCTCAGCCACAGTGACAGATCTCACCCTCTCTGCCCTCTCCAAACGCTGAACTGTTGTCTGGTGCAAAAGGAGAAACACACAGTCACTCCGACACGTGCTACTGCTGCCATTCATTGGCCTGAAGAAGGAACAACGTGTGCTTTAAGGCAGGACAAAATAGTAAAAAAAAAATAAAAAAAAACCCTGTTGACTACTAAGCGCTATTAAAATTGTCCCTTGTGTCGACAAATAGGCACATTTTGCTTACATGTCACACACACATTTAAAAGCTACTGAAAACGTAATTCAATACCACATGTCCAGTTATAAATATTCTAAACATAATAAAAAAAACAGAACTTTTATTTGACTTTTGCATGCAAGCTCTGGTTCTTAGTTTATTCCATCATAGCAAATGAAAAGATCTTGGATATAGACCAATCTATCTAGTATTCCTCATAAAAATAAAAAATAAACGCATGTGTGCATGCATGCAGCTTTAGAAGGACAAGGATGATAAGCTAGAAATCTTAAAAATATAAGATAGATTCAGGATGAAACCGATTTTCTTACGTAATCTTACATATTTGGGGAGTTCAAGAGGCTTTTGATTGCAGAATAACAGAACACAATTATGAGTAAAAACGACCTTTATTTCCCAGTAAAATCTCCAGTGTTGATTAAACATTTTCATTGTTTATTTGGACTTGGTGTTTATTTAACACTGGGGATTGTGTTCTGTATAATCTTCTGTTACACTAATGTGTTTATCCTGGTGTTTTACTAGCGCTTGGATACCATCAAGGTAGATAGTTTTCTCTGTATGTTGCAGCCATGATTGGACAGCCTGCTTCATATCATTGTCACTGCTTCACTGAGACACTGGCCTCACAGGAACTCCTTCAACGGCCCTCTCTCATTTAACGGCAAAAAAACTGGTTTGGTTTGGTCTGTTCTGGCGGGACAATGTATGACCTCATCCTAGCCAATCCTGATCTGTTGGACCGGTCCAAGCGCTTTCCACATGTTTGGGCCATTAAAGTTAAGCAGTTTCCAACACCTCGTTACAAAACACGGTAACACAAATTTTCCAAGACCTTCAGCTTGTATATTTTTAGGCTACTGAGAAAACACACAGATTTGTATTGTGTGATACTGAAAATAGCTGCGTTGCTCTACTTCTGTATGACATGATTATGTAGTGTTTGCGGGGAAGAAGAGAACATTTACGACCTAATCATATCTCACAGACGTTATGCACAACCGGCCATGCGTAAAATGTTAACAAATATGTACAGTTATTCATTTCATACCGATTTGATTCAACAGTACATGGAGGTCAAATGTTTTTGTGTGTGTGTGTGCGTGTGTGTGTGTGTGTGTGTGAGAACTCACAGGGAAGAGGACGATGGGAACGGTGAGTGTTACAGCAGTCAACACGGCGAGACGCACACACAGAAGCATAGTATCAAACTTGTAAACCTTGGTGAAGGTGTGCAGCAGCTCTGCTTCCACATTATCTGTTTGTTAAAGTGTGAACGAAAAAAAAGATAAAAGTGAGGAGGAAGCAGAATTAAATGAAGAACAACACTAAACAAAGATCCGTCTCTTGTTGGGTGTGTGAGAGGAGGACGTACCGTAGAATGTGAGGTAGCCAAACAGAGCCGACAGCATGTACATTATAAGCATCGCCAAAATCGACAGGTTAGATACATTTTGCATTTTCCGCCGGCTCCGCCTGTAGAGAAAATGAAAGAGATATTAAAAATAACATTTTCTTTTTTTCTATTATTGTGAGATATGAAAAAGTACTCACTCTTTGAGTTCACTGTAAATGGGAAGGACTTCTGGGTGACACACAAAGGCAAAAGCCAGAATAGGAATAGTATATGCAGTCTGGAGTAGGAAACAAAGAAAACAGAGATATATCAAGGTGACAGGGTCATGATCAATGTACATAGAAATAACACCTAGTAATAACCAAGATTATACGTGTCTTGAGTATCATTTTATTCAAACCTATTTATTATACTTCGATCATATAAAGCACCACCAAACAAGAAAATCTGATTAAACAGAATGACTGCATGATCCAGTGATTTGTAATATTAAATCATCATCACCTAGACAATTCCACTACAATACTTTACATAAACCTATGAATCAATGAATCTAACCGTGAGCCCTCACCTGGGAGTTGAACACAAAGTATTTAGGTGTGCACATGTCCTCCTCGTCATCTGAATGAGGGGTGTAGTGGACACTGGAGACGGGTAAAGAGGGAGTATGGGGCTCCAGGTGACCGCTGCTCGTGTCTGCTCGAGAGAACTCCATCAGAGCTGAACTGTTATGCGACGCATACGGATTCATCAGCGCAGAACCGTTTAGACTCGTATTGGCTGAGTGGTGGTAGAAGAATGGCAAAGGACAGGGGAGCTGGGTCTTCTTATAAATCAACTGACACACACACACACACACATACAATATTATAGATCAGTTTTGAAGAAAGCGGAAAACTTTTTTCTTATTTTTTTTTACTTATATGCAAACATTAAGAAGCACATAATAACATAAGCACTTACTACGCCCAAAAAGAAGACCATACATGAGAGAGAGAAGCCACTGGTGTAGCCTAGGTAGCCTGCACGATGAGGGAATATACATAAGATACACAAACGAATACGTGCACAATAAAAATCTATACAACAAACACACACCTAGCAAACTGAGTGAAAAACAGGAGTGAAAAACAGGGCTTACCCAGGTTCTTGAGAAGGGCCAGAGGTAGGATGATTCCAATAGACACGAACACGACCAGGTAATTCCCGTTTAGATACCACTCGCTACAGCAGAGGAGAAACCACGCAAGCACTTTATCTCACAGGGATCACCGTAAGCATGTTCTCAAAAGCATCTAAAACCATTGCACACAGGATGTGTGTGTGTGGGATAGATGCAAAAACCCAATAACTAAACTTTTATTACTTGTGATGGAATCTATGCAATCTATCTTAGTGTCAGTGTTATAGATTTACAGAACAATCCATGTTGTATGTTGAGTGACCTAAAGAAAGTAGATGCCAAAACCTAATCATTTAAATGGGAAAAGTGCCACTTTTTACTGTTCAAGCTGAGAATGGCCATGGGATACTAAAACTGCTCTGATTAGGATTTACGCATTTGTTATTTCTAATCGTTGACCTTCTTCCCATTTTTTCCATTCGGAGGACTTGAACACTATATATGCTCTTGTTACAGACTAATAATAATGGTAGCATGTTCAGCATGTTACAGCAACTCACCCAGAGCTCTCCTCTAGTCCCAGAAAGGCTCGGATTACCTCCGGCAGCTCATATTTCACAATGAACAGGTAGCTGGACATGGCTGGGAAGAGATCATTTAATAATTTCAATCCAATTCTCTTTCTGCTTATATCACTTACATACATCATCGTAAAGACTGAAATGTGACTTTGTAGTGACTAAATGAAAATGATACATGATTTGATCCTGACAGTGGTTCATCCTCTCACCTCCAATATTCTGCATGATTATAGACCCAAATGCTGCCATCTTCCCCGGCCAGCCGAACGCCCTTTCACCCAGCTTTTCATAAATAAGAGAGCCTGATGAAGGTAACAAAAAAAATGCAAAAAATGATATGCTTACAAAATAGACAGAACACCCCTACAATACCATTTATATCTTTATCTCGCCATTGGACAAATACACCTACGACATCAATTAAGTACTTATGGGTGTATGTGTGTGTGATTTAATGATTACCTCCTTCTTTAGCTGTTACGAGCAGCAGGTGAATAGAGTAGAGTGACAGAATAGCAACAGCGAAGAGGAGAATACTGCAAGACAAAAATCAGACATCAATATTAACATTTTTAACCTTCAAGAAATAATATCAGTCTATCAAACATTTTGGGTCAACAGACTGTACTAATATCCACTCAGTAGAGGCCATCAATCTTCCCTTACAATCTAACATCAACCTGTGTATTCCTGTCTGCCTCAACTACCTGATATCTGTCACAGTGTCAAAGACAAGATGACAGACTGCATGAGTGTAAGAGAGGAGAAAAAAAAACCCAAGAAGGGAGCCCTTAGTATGTGTCACTGATACCAGAGTTACCAGGCACCAGGAGCGCGGACACAGAACAGAAATAGCCACCTGACGTAGGCCGGAGTAGAAGAGTGATGGAGACGAGGCCAAACGCTGACCCGCTAGTCAGGTGAAAACTGGATCTAGCATTGATGAAGGTGTTCTCTTCATCTTCATGCTACGAGAGGAATGCGGTTCAGTGGAGATGAGCGGTCCAGCTGACTGCCATCAATCAGTCAGAGCACGCTCAAGGCAATAATGTTTAAACAGACACGGAAACACAGTCCTCTCGTAGTGTCTACCTCTCTATGTCAAATTCTCTGTCCTCTTCAGTCTGCATGCTGGACCACAAGAGATTGAAGACCAACAAGGGGGAGTGCCCTAGCCAAAAATAGTACTGGTGTGTGTTACATTAAGAAGAAAAAGCCCAGTCTGGTGGTGCACTTATACCTAAGGAGATAATAAAGTAGGCAAAAACAGGGCAGTGTATATATACACACAGGTTTTTGCTTACTTTATTCTCTCCTTTTTTCTTGAGGCTTTCTTGAGGCTATATATATAGTTTCCATGACATGTACGGACATGGGTTCATGGTTGAACGCGACTGACAGCACTTTGAGAGGATGAATATGCTCTTTGAATACACTATACAGTAAATACGTTAAAAGATGAGACCCTTTCCCTGATTCTGCAGATAAATTAGATTAGATGGCCTCAGTCCCACGGCCAACCATTATAATGCCAAACCGGTTCATTTGAGTAATTAGGTTGATCTTTACATCGTACAGTAAACTATAATCAAATGTTCTCCAGTTCACATATTTATCTAGATCGCTCTCACAGACAGATACCATCCTGATACACTGTGACCAGACGTCCAAGATGCTGCACACTTACAAAAAGAGGATGATGCCAGTGTTGGCCATGGCGAAAGAGAGGCCGAGGATTCCACTTCCCATGATGGCATTACTGAGGTTAAATACCGACATCCCAAAAGAGGCATGACCTGGGTGCTGTGGCAGAAAAGGTACCAGAGAGAGAGAGAAATTAAATAGGTCATGTTTAATTAAGACTGTGTTGATTTAGTAGGCATATAAGCATCTATATGTGTTTTAAATTATTTACATTTTTTTAGCCAGAGTGAATAGAGAGACTGGTTTTGGTACATGCTACCATTACTACTACTAATATTAATGATCTTCTTACATATTCTTCATGATACTCCTCAAATTTCTTCTTCTTCATTCCATTTGTGAGAAACTTCTGACTCTCAGCATCCTCTTCATCGAGATACTGACTGCAAAAATGTAATTGATAGTCGGTTGTTATAGATGTTTAGACATAGACAATTTGAATTTTAAGCTTATCAATCTTATCAGTCCAGCCTTTGTGGATTTTTCCTTTGTTACAAACTCGAACATGGTGGTTTTGTTTCTAAGGCTTAGTGATAATCTACATCTTGTGGTAAACTCAGTTAGGTGTTCCTTAGTTCACCAGTGTACATTGTGTTCTTTGTTTTTAAGAACATACTAAACAGGTTGATTTCGCCACACTTAAAGTACACTATGTTGCTGTTTTTTTAATGGGTTTGTTTGGATTTTTCTACGTAATGATGGCTTGCTTCACAGCTTCTTTAAGTTAATAGTCCACTGTATAGTAGGACATGAGTTCAGAAAATAGTGTTGCTGAGCATATCAGAGTGTTGGAGATGGAATCTGGTCTCTTAATGGAAATAAGAGCAGTGAAGCAACTTTGTGATTAATAGAAAGGAAAAAGTGAAGAGGACTGGGTTGCAGCTGAATAAGGCAGGGTGATCTCAGGCTTCTGACCTGTTCATGGTGGACTTCTCGGGGTCGATGGGCCCGGTGTAGCGATCGTCCAAGCTGTCGTTGCTGTCGTCATCTGCCTCAGTGCTCACTTTCTTTAGCTCCATTCGCTCCATGGCTTATAATCAGAGAGAAGATGGTCGACAAAGAGATGTGTTCTGTGAAGAAAAATAAGGGCATGAAGAAACTGGTCAGGAACAAGCCAGTGTTACAAACGTCCTGTAATTATTATATTAATGCAACACAGCTATGGCATGGGCAAAACTCAACAACATGAATAAGATGCATACATGAACAAAAAGTAGTTCAAATGTATTATATGTCTTTGTTACTAAAGAAGGCATGATGTTGCTATGGTAATAATGGCAAAAAAATGTTATACATAAAAATGGGCACTGCTGGTTCAGTGGTAAAGAATCCTCCTCTGCCATGTGGTACTGTAGGTCCTCACTTGGTTCATGACCAAAGCACCATAAACCCAGCTACTGGGACTGCAAACGTCTGCACTCCTAGTGCCAGTCCCAAGCCCAAGATAAGTCCTAGTGTCTAAAAAGCATCAATTGTTCCCACACTGTTTATGCTGGTAACACATTTCCATTATTTGCTCTTTTTGCACTTCTTCCTATGCTGGTTGCACCCTGCTATGATTGAACAATAGAAGATGCTGCACACGGCCTGTTAATTCGGTTTTACAGCACTTTATATTGAAGTGCAAGCCAAGTTCACATGCTCTGACAGGAGTCCAGTGGAGCAGATTTAAACAGGAAAAGGTCTCATCTTGTTAAACAGCACGCACGCTTTGGGTCAAGCACTTAACAGAAACGAAGGAACTTTTTTTCTTGGGATAATGATGGCAGTCTAGAGAGTACACACTGCTCCTCTGAGGCAACTAGCGAGAGAGTTATGTAACACTTCACGAGGCTGCAAATGAGTCTGCAGAAGAAAATTGGTCATAGCTCAATTTGTTCCTCTTCCTCACACAATGCCCCTTTGATAGAATGTGACGTATGGAAGTCAGAATTGTTTCAGACCTGTGGATCTGGTTAATGGGAAGGTGAAAAATTTCCAGAGGCATTGCCACTACGAGAGGTTTAGTGAGCCAGCGGCGATGGAGGGAGAAAGTCCTGTGCCGTAAAATCACTGAATGAGGTGTGGTTTGTTTGCTCATGAATAAAGACAGCCATAGCCACTAATACACTGACCATTTTGTTTTTGATCATAACGACTTGTTCTGTGACAGAACAAAACGGCCAGCCCACTTTAACACGTTCTTTGACGCTTCGGATTTATTTACTTGCTTTTAAACGTTTTGTGCTTTTTGCAGTGGTGCTCACCTGCTCACCTAGTAGAAGATTTTGCAACAAATTTTAAAAGCTTATCAAGCTCATGATTACTGGTTAGTTTTTTGTCATCTTACAGATGCAAGATATAAAAAAAGGCACTTTTCACTCTCTCTCTCTTTTTGCACTGATCTCTGAGTACATGATGGTCAATGTTTCGAGTCGTGCAAGAACGTAAAAAGTGAACAAGCCAAAAAACGTAAATTCTGCAGGTATAGGAAATTGTTAATTACTATAAATTTTTTTTTAAATATCAGTCTCATATTCACACAATTGTCCATGGCATAGTTTATAATTTTTTTGTTTTTTTGTCCCATCTCCAACCACACACACACACGCACACACACACACACACACACACACACACACACACACACACAGAGATACCTCATACACAGACACACTCAGCAGGTCTGCTCCTGTGAGGAATGCAAGCCAGCTGGGAGCTCTGTGAACTTGCTCCTCATAGTGCACTCACGCTACGACTCATTTCTAATCTTCTCATAGCTAATTCCAAATCACGTAAACACAACAACCCCTTTGGATTGGATGCAGACTACTGCACAAACAGATCACCGACATGAAATCAACTTGAAGCGGCTCAATTAAACCTGCATGTTAGCATGTAAGGTTGATTTCAGTGTAAAGAAGCATTTCAGTTGAATTTTTGTACTCACGGGCAAGGTATGGCTCTGAGCAGAAAGAAGAAGTTTGAGTGTGCTGCTTTTTACTCCAGCAGGTGAGTGGCAACTATAAAGAGCAGAGGGCGGGCCCTTCTCAACCAATCACCATTACTTTTACCATGCGCTCTTGTCCCACTAAACGCACGTTCCCACCCCACCTCCCAGAAACATGCGTCATCAGACACACAGAGCACACAGAACCCTAAAAGTGTAGACAAGATAACGCACATTGCATCAGCTGCTCTTTGCTCTGTCCTTCTGCTACACAAAGGATGGGTGATGCTTTTTTTTTTAAATGATATTCATGCACATTTTATTCATGATCAAACAAGTTTGCACAAATGTCCCACACACACACATACTACATAGAGCCAGTAGTCTGGATGCATGGGGCAGTAGCAGTGCCTACCAATCATTTTGCAGACTGAAAGGCAATTATACACCCAACCTACAAAGGCAGTTTAACTAAGCCTCATGGAAAAATGAAAAAATGACAGAGAAATTTATGAGAATCGTTTAAAGTTTTAACACCTCATCATTTCAACTGAAATCAATTTGGAGTAATCGTGCTAATCTCAATTAATTAATCTCACAAGCCAGGCAAAACTTTAGGCAAATTTGAGAAAAACTAATCTTTGCACAAAAATATCAATCCCTGTAGCAAAAGACGAGTTTCAATATATTATCCAGCACAAGAAACAACTTTTGAAAAGATTTTTAAACCACAAAATCATATCATGCAATAATAAAGTCATTCTTACTGTGTTGGTCTAGATGTATTTCCTTATCTCAAGGAGAAACAGCTTTCCTTCGCTGATACTCATTCCTTATATGGAGTCAGTCATCTATAAAGTCCATGGCTCAACCCACCAGACCAATCACAAGCTTGGGCTCAATGGTCAAAACAAAGCAAAGTTTCCCCCCCTACACCCCTGGTGACATGTTAAACTCACACCAAGTTCAAATGCCAGGGATGGCTGCAAAGTCAAGGCAGTCTACTGTATGTCCGAACTCCCACTCATCTAACACAGGAGATGCTGAACAGCCAAACAGCCAACAGACATCTCCCTATATGCCCATATCCCATATGCACATCAGCCTAGCTTATTGGTGTTTATCATAAAGCATGAGAAATACTGCGCCATGTTTCAGAAATGTTCGAAAGTAATAATACAAACAAACACACAGTTTTGACATGATGGGATGTTTGCAGATGGGAATGTTTGCACCCAACAATTGAAAAGGCGGAGAAAAATCCCATGGATACAAATCAGCTATTAGCCACTTGTGTGAGAGACGGGTAAGTGATTTTACACACATTACAGATGCAAAGTAAAGCGTCAAACATTAAAAAAGACTTGAAAAAGATAAAGCTCAATCAGTATTGTATAAAAACAGATGACAAAAACGCAGCAATGTTGGAATGAGTGTACTTAAATTTTTGCTGCCTTTGTATACAATGAGAATTGAAAAAATCGTGGATCACAATAAGCTATGGAAGTATCTCCAAAATCTGAGAGAAAACAGATAATCATACAGGTGAAGCAACAAAACTTATTTCAAATTCACAGCTTGTAAACCTCTCAACAAAAGAAGGAACAAGAATATAATAATAATAATAATAATAAATAAAAATGTCCCTATAAAGACAGTGAAATCTACATGGGCTCAAAATGTTCGCGTTCGTATCTAAAGGGCAGTTTACACAGTGATAGTGTGTTATTTCAGTCTCTATGAGATGACTAGTACATCATACGGGCCAGGTGGCTTATGCAAGATCGAGAGAGTTACCTGCAAGACTACAAGTATACTGATAACGCTGTATAAATAAAGTTACACCACACAAAAGTTTTCAATATTCTTATATGAATTACAGGTCAAGTGGAAGATAAATGACAAGAGACAAAATATATTTGACTAAATGTCATACATCATATTTCCTATTCTGAGATTTTCATATCATCATCATCAGGTCTTTACCCACTCATTGCTATTAAAAAAAAAAAAAGTTTAATGATTATTTTTATGTAGAAAAACTAATTTTATGTCTGGATATATTGGAAATCCTACTTCTTATTAAATAACAATTTCCTAAACATTTAAATAATATCACTACAACATTTCTTAATATTATGAATTGTAAATAAATTATAGATATTCTAAATGACTATGAAAAGCCAAATAAGAAATTATACAAATTTCAAGTTTTTGTATTAAGTTATTGTACACAAATCATTTTTTCAAATATATTTGATTTGTTCAGACAATCACAGGCACCGATATTTTACTATTAAATGGACCAATTTGTATTCAAAACACATTTATCTAGGATAATAGCATATAATGATCTCATATGATGAGAGGATTTTTGCCGATATTAATTACTACCTCAAATGTATTTAAACAAATAAACAAATACTTAAATTATTGACAAACTCTACAAACATTCTTGACTATGTGTATGTTGCCTTTAAACTGAAGCCTTTTATGATTAAAAAACTGCACATGTCCATATTGCGATTGCGATTTTTTTTATACAAGTATACTTTATGACAATCCGGCCAGATTTTTAAACACTGCTTGAACAGGACATATTTCAACTCATAACTCATATTTCAACACTTAGATGTGATAGAATAAAAAATTTTAAAGTTGAGAAATGATGGTTGTAAAATATAGCTCAAAATAGATCAAACAGAATCGGTTAACTGTTTTCTGTTAACAAAATGACTCAACGTTTGATGGCAATTTGATTGGAGTTAAGCATTGAGTCATAGTAATTGGTTCTTTTTCCTGTAACCATGATTGCAGACATCGGGAACATTGTTGAACTTGTTTATTTGCACATCTTTAGGATCGGTGATACAGTTACAGTTTAAGTAACACGTCCATAGAAGATGCAAATTTTTGTTAGGGTTCTTATTTTCTTTTTAAGAAGATTAATGCTATACTGAGAAAAATAATAGAAATAATAAAATAAACACATGCTACGTAACAAATCAAAAGCTGTTTACAGAATATACCATTTCAGTATTGCTTTCAATACTGTAAAACTATGACTGTACAGTTCCATGGTTACTGACTCCTAAAAGATCGCAGAGGAATTTCATTATAACCATTTGGATTTAAATGAGCAAATACTTACTGTAAGCGCCTTTGATTGATTAATTATTGCAGTGATTATTATGTTTCAGCTGACTAATACTTTTAACCCTCACTGATGCAGTGAGTAGTTTGTCATTTCTTAAACAACCATGTCGGAAGACACATCCCACAGTCATGGAAAAGATGTTACTGTGTTTCAGAAAGGTCAAATATTGTCCTGAATCAAGCAAAACAAAACAAAAATAGGGAGATTGCTGAAATTATTGGAATTGGGTTAAGAACTGTTCAATGCATTATTAAAACCTGGAAGAATAGTGTGTTAAACTTTGTAAAAGAAATGTAGTTAAAAAAATAATCATGAATAAACAAGATCAGAGATCAATTAAAATAATAAGATTTTGGACAGTATAAATCACAATTATGTTTAATAGTAGATGCAAGAGCATCCCCACACACAAACACAAAAAAGAACTCACATGACTGGGACTAAACATGTGTGTGGCCATAAGAAAACCACTTAATAGTAAGTCCAATCGTGAAAAAAGGTTTAATTTGCTAGGGAGCATAAAGATTGGACTTTAAGTGCTCGCCCTATCATCCGGAGATCGCTGGTTTGATTCCCGGGTGATGCTGTACCCTCTCGCAGCCGGAGGTCTAGAGTGAGCTGATTGGCCGAGCTCTCTCAGAGGGGAGGGATGAGAGGTACTTAGTGCTCCCACATTAATCACAGCCAATCAGGGGCGTCTGTGAACTCGCGCAAGCGGAAGGAGCGGATAGCGCTGTCCTCCGAGTGTTACGCCGCCCCCAACGGTGCGTGAGCGAGCAGTTTGAAAAGATGCGGTTGGCTGGCGTCACGTGGTTCGGAGGAAACACGTGATAGTCGGGAGGGCCGGAGACTGAGTGGTAGTAGTAGCCTTAATGTGAGAGCCCCCTAGTGACGGGGAGGAATTGGACGCGACTAAATTAGGGAGAAAAAAATCCCAAAATAAAAAAAAATAAAAAATTGGACTTTGAAGCAATGGAAAAAGATCATGTGGTCTGAGGAGTACACACGGAACCCTATTCCAGAGCGATGGGTGCAACAGGGTAGGAAGGGAAGCAAAAGAAGCGATGCATGCATCACGCATGGTGGCCACTGTACAAGTCTCTGGAGGCACTGTTATGTCCTGGGCTTGCTTCAATCTGGTCTAGGCTCAGCAACGTTAATGTGGAAATAAAATGAAGTAATAATCTAAAGTTTGCAAAATATTGCCAGCATGGTATGTTGAACAACGTTTATGCAGTAACGCAGTTAAGGATGCATGCTAGTAACCCATGTTGTTGCTGTTGATTACCTACTGTAATGTGATGGCAGGAATTACAGTCAATTGCAGGCAACCATGTTGCTATTTCATTCCAATATGTGTATTTTTTATTTTATTTTATTTTTTACAATTTCCCATAAAGTACAAGTGACATGTAGTGGTTACAAGGCAAAACATTTTGAGACAAAACAAGAAAACCTTAAGGAGAAGTAGACTCGGAACTCTCATGTATAACTGTATAGTATAAAGTCAAATACTGCTAATTGTGTTAAAGTAGCTTAGATGTGGCTACTTACTGTTAGTTTACTTAGCTAGTTCTTCAAAAGCGTAATCCGGCTGTTACTTACTTACTTGTAAGATAAGGCAATTATGCAAATGTCTGATTTGGTTTTCAGCAGATTGTTACCCTCTGGCTTGCTAAAAATCAGGTATTTCCAGTCATTGTAGCAGGCTCAAAGAATTGCAGCTGAGGTAACACACAAGCTCTAATGAATAAAGAATCTTTTAAACCTCGGTTGAGCTATTTAGCTTACTTTAGAAGATGGTATGTTGCAGTCTATACACGCAGTGCAAAGCTTCAATATGTCAAAAAGTGTATCCAAACTGCTTCAAGCATTATAAAGGGGTGTGTTCAAGAAAAACAGTGGTGTTGTAGAAAGTGCCTCACCTCCGGTGTGTACACTGCAAAGATTTCTTCTTAGACAAACTTATTACAGCAGAAAAGAGCATGTTCAATGTGACTCAATCCACCCCGAATGATGGTATACTGCTTGGTCTCATTAAGATGTTAAGATTAAGAAATGTAACTAATGTCGATACTGCATTAACTTTAGGAAGTAGGGAGGTTTTTCTACATACATATACAAGGGGCGTTCAAGTCAAACCAGGACTTAAAATCTAACTTTATTTCTCTATATAATACCCTGCTACACTAAAAAAAGCACTTATCCCAATGTTTCACTAGTGTTTAGATACCATCAAGGTAGAAAGTTCTCTCAGTACACAAGGCCCATGATCAAGTCATGACTGCCTGCTTCATGTCTGAAATGCTGGCCTCCCAGGAACTCTTTTAATGGTCCAAACATATGGAACTTGGTAGGAGTGAGGTCAGAAATGTACGAGGGATATGTCAAGTGGTGCAAGTGGTTTTCATTAATGATTGTGTATACAGTTCCCACAGACATATGTGTTTCTTCTGCAAGTTGGCTACAAAATCTGTTGATTTTCGAAGATCATGTGTTCCACTCTCTGAATGTTTGCGGGAACAGAGAATACAGTGTACTCTGAAACACCACGGCCAGGACCATCATACAAGCATGTACGGATCTCATCAACGCACTGTACTTGAAGTATTCTAAAATGCCAATTATTTTTATGCCTTAATTCACGAGAAATTTCATCACAAGTCCTAGTTTGACTTAAATGCCCTTTATACATTAATTTAACTTGTAATCTACAAACATGCACATGACTGTATAGTAAATAAAATATTAGGAACAAAACAATCGGTAAATACTTGTTTACATTTATGGGAAATTCCTCCTAAAAAGCATTTAACGCATGTCTGTCCATTTGTTTACAGGAGTCACGTTCAATATACATTATTATATCAAAGGAGCCAAAATGTAGAATTGGGACAATGTTGTCATGATGCACATAAAACAGTTTGTTTACTAGATTGCCATGGTTTTACAGCATATTACCATTCGCCACTATTTGGTTTAGGCACTTTGCAGCAGGTAGCATTGCAGCCTCATAGAGCTAGAGCTCCCAGTATAACCCTTGGATCAAGTTCCCTTCTCGGTTAAGTTCTGCATGTTCTCCCTGTATCCATGTGGGATTCCTCCAGGAACTTTAGTTTCCTGCAGTCTCCTGAAAACAAGCCAATAGATGCCCTGGCCAATGAGTGTGTAAGTATGTATGGTGCCCTGTGATGGACTGGTGTCCCATCCAGAATATAGTCCTTGTGCCCAGTGCTGACAAGAAGGCTCTGGATCAAATGTGACCCTGATCAGGATCAAATGATCCCTCTTTTTAGGTTATCAACTATTGTTAACAATATTTTGGTGAAAATATTTTCCAATGTTTAAATAGTTTGATCTTTTAACTCACACAATGGCCTTTTTATAAAAACATTGACCATCCACCACTATATTCTGTTGTTGTAGTCCATTCATCTTGACGTTTGATGCTTTTCTGTTCATCACACCTGTAAATAGTCATTATTTGTGTTACTGTAGCCAAATTATTTAATTTTAACCAATCTGGCCATTCTCATCTGATCTGTCTCATCAACCAAGTGTTTCTACCTACAAAACTGCTAACTGAATGTTTTTTGTTTTTTTGCCCCAACCATTTAGTGTAACCTCTAAATAGTGTTGTGTATGAAATTCCTGGGAGATCAGCAGCCTCTCAAATACTCAAACCAGTCTGATCTGGCACCAACAACTATGCCGTCACAACCAGTGAGATCACATCTTGTAAACATTACCTGAGGCTCTTGACCTGTTTCTACATACACTGTGCATACACTGTGCAGCTTCCAAATGATTGTTTGACTGGATGATTGCATATATTATCTATATATTGTAGCAGGTAACTGTAATTAATAAACAGCAGGTCGTTCTAATGCCTTGTTCAATATGTTAATGATTCTAAAAGAAGTGTCTGAAACCTTGCTGTCATAATTTAGGATTAGGTTAGGAGGTTAGAAGCGAAAAGCTAAAGGAGATTTATGGTCTTCTCTAGGAATGTAAAAAGCTGAGATTTGAGTTAGCCATTTTAGACAGTTACTTATGTACTTGGACAAATGAATGAATCACTGATGAAAAGGTGCCGTGTATTCAGATCACTCTGCACCAAGGGGCCTCGGTGTAAAGTCCACATATTGATTTAAACTTTGTTTCTGATTTGTGACTTTGTTTTCAGTGGCTGATTACAAAAAGAACTGTTGACATACTTCTTAATACTAAGAATTAATATTAAGGAAATGTAAGAGAAAATATATTAGGTCAGATATAATTAGGTCAAATAATAGGGGGATATAACCCGAAACCAACAAATCCTAAAGATCCTAATAGGTTCAGTACTTGATTTCTACCACATAAAGTATGTAAGACTATTGTAAAACAAAAACACAATGTGAGATGTAAGGCATTACAGAGTATGATAGTCAAAACTGGATAATCTTAACTTTAAGACACAACTTTTACACAATTTCTTTTGCTTTGTGACTTTTTCCCCAAATATTTATACTACATCTCCAGGATCGAAAAGGGTTCTAGGAGTGGGACGATACGAACGTAAAAATATTACTTACAAAGCTTATTTTTAGAGATGGCGCTATTACCATATTTTTTCCTTTACAGATACTAATACCGGTAACCATCAGATCTTTAATAACTAGCAAGGTTGAATTCTTTATTTACTGTTTTTTTATTGAAACACATTACACGTGGACTTTCACCCAAAAAACCTAAACATTTACATTGTAAATTTAATAAGTATAAGGTATAGCCAAAGTCTAATAAAAATCAACTCTAAAAACATCAGTTAAAGTACTTGTATACACCTGTATACATTTCAAGATCATTTGTTGCAAGATCCATCATTTATTATGCTTTCTCCGATATCCAATGTACCATTTTTTACTGATGTTGGCCTATTTCTACTACTTCATCATATTCTTCTTGTTATTATTCTGAAGAATGTTTGTGTTACAAAATGTGTGAAGTTTCTTAAAGAGGACACTGCAGTATTATAAATCGGATTCACATATTCATCTTTAAAAATCTTTAGCAAATAAATAAAAAAGCACAATATTAGTTAGCAATTTTAATGCGTTGTCAAACAAAACAAAATTTAACTCAATTATCTCACAGTGAGACAATTGCGATTTCATAATCCTACACGCATTATTACAAAGGAGAGATGCATTTGTAACATGTACGAGGGGCGTTCAAGTCAAACCGGGTACTAGAACTAGGCGCAAATATGTCCCACTATAATAATGCCACATAGCGTGTTATTAACTCAAGTGTGCTACACAGACCCCTGACCTAAACCAAACTGAACACCTTCAGGATGAACTGGAACAATGATTGGAACTCAGATCTTCTACCCCAATGTAAACAAACACCTGCACCAATACTTTAGTCTAAGACTAAAATGAATCTTTCTGATCTACATTTTCGATTTCTCATCTGTGATTCAATCTAAGACTACCGAACAAGAAGTGCATTTGGCTGACGAGGTAAGAAGTACAACTTAGTGTAAACAGGGCGTGAGATACTTAACCACTTAAAAAAATAAAAATAAAAAGGAAATTTCCCCCCCATTTTTTATTTCTTTCTATTAATAAATTAGGCAGAGAGTTCTGCTGTACAGAAAGACAGACATGTACATGGGCTTCAACCTCAAATAATAATGTCACTGATTACATTTAAGCTGATCAGCTTAGTTTTAGCTTTAACCTTTAAACTATTTCTCCAAACTCTTAACCTCCACATAGTAATAAATAAAAGGGAATAAATGTGGAATGGGATGTTTAATAAGCACACAAGTTGTGTAATGTTTACCAAAGTCTTGTCTTTATCGTGTACTTTGATTAGATAATATAAAAAGGTGTTAAAAAAAAAAAAAAAAAGAATAAAAATAAAGAAACCTACCAGCGCGTGCCATAGTGGGCGGGGCTTACTCAATGTTCTCCAATGTTCGAGATTAGGAGTTACCGCCCACGCAGAGAACCGTGTGTGGTATAAAAAAAAAAATCTTTATTGTAAATCATATCAAGCCCATGGATATTGGCCTTGGTACTTAGTAAATGGTTAAATATTTCAGTGGCTAGGCCACTTGGATAATTTTAAATCAGTAACTTGAAACATAGTCTAAATAAAGGAGCAAATATGATACTAAACATCGAGAGAAAACCAAGCTGTGGGCTATAAAAGAGGCTCGCTTTTATTTATAGAGATAGCATTTGTACATTATACAGTAGCCTACTTTAATATATATAAGAACATGATATGCAAAAATAGCCATTTTTACTTCAACAATAAGAAGTGTGTCTAACAATAAGTGCCTACACACTGCTGTATTCGCGGTCTTTTATCTCCAAGGGATCCACCTCCACCCCCCGACCTCATGCATGTAAAACATTTCTTTCAAGAAATACACTGCAACCTTTAAAACCTCGGTTCAGTCCTCCTAATGTTGCAATATTAATAAGCACGTACTGTACCTCAGGAGTCATTTCAACAATGCAGCATATATCCTCAGGGTACATACTGTAGCGTACATAGGCTACATAACCTGGTCTATCTGACTGCCTGCATTGGTGCAAAAGCGGGTTTTTTTTTACGCTTTGTTACTTCTTCCACACAAATAATTTCCTTTCGTCTACCTGTCGGATTTAACACGCGCACGGTGCGGTTTTACTGATGCGCGCGAGGTGTTCTTTATATCCGTCTCACACGCTGAAACCAGTACACGGGTCGGGTTTTACAGAGCACGCGCCCATGCAGTCAAGATACAATACACTGAAGCGAAGATGCGCCAATTAAACAATGTATATACATAAAATAAAATCACCAAGCTTATAGCTCTTACATGCAATGCGATGATGCACAGACCTGTAACTTTGCCGAAATGTATTTGTTGACACACAGCGTCCTTGTAGTCGTCTGGATAGTCACACACCCCTGGTTACTTCTGCAGATCTAATTTCCGTCCACCCATGCATTCCGCCAGTTAAGCTCATAATGGCTCTCTTAAGATTTCATTTATTTTGTTTGTTTAATTATTGAATTGTTTTTTCAAATCAATCCCCTTAGCCAATTTGCATAACATCGTCCACAGACCACGGGTTATATTCATTAATATTAGATATGATCAACTAAACTTTTTTTTTTTTTTTTTTTTTTTACTTTAGAAGCATTACTAGGAACTGTAACTGTAGACATCTAAATAAACAGAACTCACCTGATTTGGTCAGGAAAAAGAAGGAAAAAAACCCACACTTCAGATCTGTTAGGTGAGGCGGCCGACTGATCTTCAGCTCTTCTAGCCCTTACCCATTTAAACCGGGAGAAGAGCATGGAAATTTCCACCATGTGATGATGGCAGAGCCCTCCTGCCGCATCAAATTACAGCGACACACTCCGTTGGTGGTGGTCGCCTGTACCCCAGGCTGTCAGTGAAGACAGAACAGAAACAGGACATCATGGCTTTGCACAGGACTTTCCCTCAGCTTTTGTTCTCTTCTCTCCCGCCAGTCATTTAAAATGTGCTCCCAAGTTACTTACACACGAAATGATGACAATCCGTGTACTTAAAAGAAAAGCGCTCCCTCCCCATAGGAACCATAAACTACAGTACGTTTATTTCACAGTAATGCCGAAAATCATTCAATGTAGTTCACATGGTTTTAACTTATATAATAATACCCTGTTTTTTGGTGTTGCAGGACATACGTAATAATGTCCATAAATTGTATTATCTCCTATAGTACTTTTGTGAAGCCTTTTAAACAATCCATCAACCAAATCTTTAACCAACACCCCTCAATAACTGAGCATAAAAGACAAGAAGCAAATATATTCATGAAAAAATAGGTATAATACGTTTTTTTTTAAATATGGTACACACTGATCAGCCATACCAATAAAAATACAACGACTTAAAGCCTGATTTATGCTACGCAAGTGGCCTACAGGCGACACAGTGGCTTCGTGGTTAGCACTGTCTCCTTGCACCTCCAGGGTTGCAGTTTGATTCCCGTATTGGGGTCTGTGTGCATGGAGTTCCCATGTTCCCCCAAAGCTTTCTCTGGGTACTCTGGTTTTCTCCCACAGGCCAAAGATTAGGCTAAACGATGTTCCCAAATTGTCAGTAGTGTGTGAATACGCATTTGAATGCTGTCTGGAGGGCCTTCTACGGTTGTAAAAATGGGAATAAATACAATGGTCACCACTGGCCTTAAATGGTCACCATTGTCCTCCACGGTCCCTAGTTGGACTACAGAGGTTCGTAGCTGGATGGATAGAAGTGGCCTACAGCATTGTGAGCATTTATACTTTCACTCTAAATTACATGTTTTATTAATGTTTCTAGCCATTAGATGTTAAACAACTGTTACTTTTACTGAAATTACTGCAGTGCAGAAAATGTGAGAAGACATCAATGGAGATACTCAGGCCTTCAGCTCAAAAAAAAAAAAAAAGGAAGCATTGAAGAAGAAGCTGGAAATGTGATACTACCAGTTGGACCAAGTACCATTGTTGTGGTCTGCATCGTTATGGCATGTAGTTACATTTCTTGGGAGGTGCATGTCAGTCTATGCCCTAAGCTAGGGCTATAGACTTGAGCATAAATCAGACTTACTACGAGGCCAGGACTCCACAAGGTCTTTGAAAGTGTACTACTGTATCTGGCTCGAAGTTGTTAGCAGCAGATCCTTACAAGTCCTGTAAGGGTCTCCATGAATCAGACTTTTCCTACAGAAGCTTGATCTGATTGAGATCTGAGGAATTTGGAGGGAAGGTCATCACCATAAACATTTGGCCAATTTTCTCAAACCATTACTGAACATTTGGCAGTCTGGAAGAGAGCCTTATCGCGTTGAAAGTGGCCTCCCATTAGAGGCCGCGCATGTCATGTCTAAAAATGCGTTGAATATACTAGCCGCGCAACTTTCTTTTTCTTTTCAAAGTGCTCAAGAGCTTGCGCTCCCATGGTGTCTGCCATTCCTAAGACGGTGATCTGTCCACTGTATGATGAGGAAGTTGCAGTATATGAATGGATTTTCAGCACCAAAAATCCCTTGCAATAGTAAATATATTTGTAGACAAGAAGGGAAAAATTGCAACCCATCCTTCAAGCATGAAAAACGCATGGAGATACCAACTGATCCCGGAGGATGGTAAGTGTGAAGCTGATCAGTTGGTTCTTATTACATGACATGTAGTGTGCTTACTGCATTATGAAAATTGTGGATTTTTTTCATCTTGTTGTGGCAAAGATGAACACGCTTATTGCACGTCTTGATTTAAAATAACAAACTTGAGTGTATCATGTTAATGGCCCCTTAGGTAATACTACTGGCATATTGTCTGCGAGAACATTTTTGTCTGCGAGAACATTGTGGGTACATGTCAACACAACATCGACATGAATACAAGAACATAAGTTTTCCCAGCAGAATGTTGCCCAGAGCATCACAATGCCTCTGTGGGCTTGCTTTCTTCCCACAGTGCATCCTGGTGTCACGTTCAGCACGGCCCAGTCTATGGCAAGGAAGCCCCATATGCAGCAAGGTGTGATGCACCTTGTTTTGTCACACTCTTCTATTATAACTGGCCTTAACTTTTTCATGAATTTGTACAAAAATAGCTCTTCTGTGAGACCAAAGAGACTTTTGGTTCCATGTGCATCAGTGAGCCTCAGGTGCTCATGACCCTGCCATTGATTTACCAGCTGTCCTTTTTTGGACCACTTTTGGTAGGTAATGACAACTGCATACAGGGAACTAAAGTTCAGATCTAAAGTTCTGACCCAGTCATCTAATTTGGCCTTTGTCAAATTTACTCAGCTTCTTGCACGTATTCCTTCTTCCAACACATCAACTTTGAGAACTGACAATGTTTGTTTATAGATAATATAAGCTGGGCACTGGGTGTTATGCAAATTTTACCTACATGTATATGGCTGTTAGATACATTATATAGCCAAAAGTTTGTGGACACCTGACCATCTCCCTGATATTGTATGTGGTTCTTCCTAAAACTATAACCACATCCACAAATATAACAGTATTTACCCATTTATTTGTATTCTGCAGCATTAAAACTTTCCATCACTAGAACTAAGTGGCCCAAACCTGTTCCTGACAGAGAATACATATATGAAAAAAATAAAATAAAAAATAGAATCATTGGATTGGGTAAGCATTTTGTCAAAATCATTCTGCTGGTGACTTTTTATCTTTGGAGAAGAACAGCTGATATTGCAGTTTTTTACTATGGAGTGCACAAACAGCTCTAGCAAACATTGTGCCCCGGATCATGATGTCAAACTATTGTACAGTAACTTAGACATAGTATATGGAAGTAAAACAAGCAAGAAGGTCAGTCAATCAACAAACAATAATACAAGGTGAACAGACAAGGTCAAGATCAGATCAGTAAAAAAATACAAATCAACAAGTTGATAATATCAGGCAATAAACAATGAACATAACTTCATGGTGTGTTTGTGTGTGTGTGTGTGTGTGTGTGTGGAAACAGTAATTTTAAAGTGTGCGAAGGTGATTACGGTACGGTATGTGCTGGTACAGTATGTGTGGGCAGAGGTCATATGACCGTAAACCTGACAAAGTTTGTGAGGGTTAGGAATTGTAATTGTCAGCAGCCTTTTTTTTTGTTGTAGAGTCTTCTATGACATAGAATTGGGTGTTTCTCTGGTTATAAGCATATATACTGATCAGCCATAAAATTACAACATCATTACAATCTGCTCAACATTGTGTAAGTACCCCTTGATGTGGTAAATCAGCACTGACCAGTCAAGGCAAGAACTCCACAATACCTCTAAAGATATGCTGTGGTATATGTCTTTATGGAACACCACTGCCACGAAGGGGTATATTTGGTCTGCAACAATGTTTAGGTAGGCGGTACTTGTCAAAATAACATCCACATGAATGTCAGGACCCAAGGTGTCCCAGAAAAACATTATCCAGGGCATCAACTGCCTCCTCTGGCATACCTTTTTCCAATACTGCACCCTGGTGACATCACTTCCCAGGAAAGAGACCTACTGTACCTAGATGTCCACGTGATGTAAAAGAAAACATAATTCATCAAACCTGTCCACTTCTTTCCACCAAAATCCCTATGATGTTGTGTGCCCAATTTTTGCAAAAGTAACACAGAAAGTAACATTTGAAATATTTTCCAATCCAAAAATCAATTAGTGGATTCACTATAAGGCTACCAGTTATTAGTGTTTTGTGGTCATCTGCTTCTTGTTTATTTCAGTTTCGCAAAACATATCCTTCCTGTTAGTACAGACAAGATCTTTGCAAGATGCATTTGCAAATTTAAAGAACAGAAAAATAGTGATGTAACTTTGTTCTCTCGCTTTCTTAACTAGGAACTTATATTCTCTTCATGCTGGACTTCTGAGTCTGGTCTTCTCCTTGTATTTTGTATATCTGGAAAAAGAAATGTGGTGGGTGGGTTTACTGTTGGGGAATGTTATAAATCTCTCACAAATGGTAAAATTCACTGAACCGTAAAGCACATATTATAAAGTAACATACAATATATGGCACATTTTGTGACCCTGAACATTATACATATATCTGATTACCATATTTTGCAGGATTTCGTTAAACATACACAAACATCCCTATTTTTTTTTATCTGCTTGTGAGATTTCATTGACTAATCACCTTAAATGTGTCACATTTGACAAGATATATGGATCATCACACTAACCAGCTCTTGTTACAGCAGGTTGCTCCAACACTGCCAATGTTGTACATTTTTGACCCTACTTTACTTGGAAGAATGTAGTGCTTTCAATGAATGTCACAAGCTTTTTTTTTTCTGTGCAATTTTTAACTGGAGCATTTGTGTAGGTTTCTTAAGCTAGCCTTGGACTGACTAGTTACTCGTACTGTAGTGTTTTGCCGCTATTGTCAATTTACATTGGGACTGCAAATCAGTTGAAAGATTTTTTAACTGCCTACTTTTATACTGTGGTGAAATACACTCATTGAGCACTTCGTTAGTAACACTACGCTAATACTAGTTATTTGCTTTGCTCTCGAAACAGCCTCATGGCATGGATTCCAAAAGATGTAGCAAACATTCTGGTCTATGTTGCAGTTCATGCAGTTCCTCCTGATATTTCAGGTATATGTTCATGCTTTGAAAGTATCATTCTCCCACATCCCCAAAGTGTTCTGTTGGGTTCAGATCCAGAGCCTGGGAAGCCCACTAAACACTGAACTCCTTGTCATAGTCATGAAATCAGTTTGAGACAACATTGGCTTTGTGACACGGAAAGGATTATTATACTGGAAGTAACAATCTGAAGATGGATTAACTGTGGCGATGGGGTCAGCAACTATATTCAATTAGGCCAAAGCATTAAGGAAATGATTAGTAATGTTTGCCAAGAAAATATTTTCCACACCATTACTGGGCAGGTTTGGCCCCAGAAATCATACTGTTAGTGCCAGATTCAGATGCTAGCATCTGTGTGCCCTCAGAATAATCAGACCAGGTTTTGTCTTCAGCTGTCAAGTGTGGGTCAGCCTGTGCATTCTCAATGACCAGCTCTCAATCCAGGTGAACACCAGTGTGGATTTTGTATTGGCATTTACCAGCAGCATCAAATTATAACCAGGGGACATTAAAAAAAAAAAAAAAAAAAAAGGTGTTCATCGTTAACTACAGTTCCAGACATAAGGAACTTGTGGTGGTTAAAATATATTTAATATATTTTACCCTCCCTTTTAATTTTTTTTTTTTTTAAAGAATACTCTAACTTGTAGAGTGGCATACTCTGAATACACACTAGGACTTTGTTTGTGGCTGTCATTTGAGTGGTATTTTGACTAATTTAATTTTCACAAACATAACTAATGTTCCCACTATAAGTACTGCAGAGTGTTCTCCCTGTACTTTTCCATCGTGCACAGTAGCCAGCACATGGGCGTCATTCCAAACAGATCATCTACTGAAACAGTTTACTGCGTTTCCCTTTGCCAGCTTTCTATTCTGTTTTACACTGTTGAAAAAATTGGGACTGTTTGACATTAATTCAACTCTGGTCTGCAGCTTATATCTAGAACTTTTACACCTGCACTACCATCCCCAACTCTCTCTCTCTCTCTCTCTCTCTCTCTCTATCTATCTATCTCTCTCTCTATCTATCTGGTTGTTCAGGTTGGCTCACAGAATAAATAAGTTTTACTATGGGTAAAAGCTACAGGTGGGTTTAGGATTTCAGAGCTTTACTGGTTTTAAATTAAATCCCCCAAAATTACTCAATGGGAAAAACACACAAACGTGTTAGCACTATTTTTGACATTGCTAGTGCTTGAGTCTGAAAAAAAAAAAAGGACCTGCATAAATGAACTCCAGAGTGAATGAAGTAAACCTTGGGGGGCATATGTAGCATCTGTGTTTATCTGTTTGAAACAGAGCCCACTTAACTTTCCCCTACTTCCCGTCACTGCTCTAAATATGCACTCAACCTCATGACCCTGACATCTTTCACACAGAAGACTGGAACGGAATGGTGGCTTCAAGCAGACCATAGTAGGAGATCCCTGGAGCCTCACTGTGTGCTATACACAATAAAAGCGTGTACACAGGTGCCGTCACACTCCAGGATTTACGACAGTGATGCTGTTTTTGAAAACATATTTTTCAAAAAGTTGTTTTCTGCACATGCAGCTGCAATGTGAATGGGTTATTACAGCACATACATTTTTTGTTCATAAGTCACTATCCAGTGTGTATATATAATATCAAGTTATAGCAAGTTATAATACCTGTCTTGCCAGACAGCGCAGTCTTGTTTTTTGTCTCTTGAAATTAATGAAGATAATAACCTCAGCTTGAGATGGTACTGACAAACCTAAAAGCACAAAGTTCTCTGTCCTGAAGACCTTCCTAGGTTTTATGGACAGTCATGTGTAAAAGTTAGTGCCTGCTTTTTTAAATGATATGTTTTTTGTGTAATGGTAGTGGGTCTTAGAATTAGGCAAATGCAACCTCAGGTGAAGAACAACATATAACATTTTTCACCCTGCTATTATTTATTTAACAAAAATAAAGCAAAAAAAAAGAAAGAAAAAAAAAACATGCAGGCAATACTAAGTACTTCCTACAGGATTTAAGAGCATAGGTTGTAATAGCAGGTGCTGCTAATTTTGAGCCCCTGATTAATAGATCATATAAAAGAAGGTTTTGCAGTCTGGTCTGAACCATTCAGGTGCGTGCTCATCAATCTGGAAATGACGTCAAGCACGGTAGTGGAGGGGTGATGATTTGGGATTGCAGTCATTGAGTCAACCATGAATTCGTGTATACCAGAATATTCTATCTGAACAACAACTAAAACTTGGTTGTAATGATCTGAAGGCTACACAGAATGGCGGAATAGTAAAAGAATCAAGGTTTTGATTTGACCTTATCCAGGCCTCAACCTAACTGAAATGTTCTGGCAGGACCTCAGGAGAGCTGTGCATAATCAAATATCCAAAAACCTCAACAGACTGAAGCAATGTTTTAAAGAAGAATGGACCAAAATTTATAAGCTATTGCTGGTCTACACACTATGGAATCATGGGGTTATTTAGCATTGCCCACATGATAATTTTTTCGGCCTCATTTTTATTAAATAATAATGGGAAGGTAAAAAAAGTTAGATGTTGTTCATCTGAGTGTGTATTTGTCTAGCACTAAGACTAGTCTATGATCAGATGATCTTTACACAAAAACTCTTAGAATTAAAAGAGGGGGGACTAACTTTTAAATATGACTGTATCTCTATATTTATCTTTCTTTCTATGTCTTTCGGCTGTTCCCTTTCAGGGGTCGCCACAGCGAATCATCTGCCTCCATCTAACTCTATCCTCTGCATCCTC
>JAQMYK010000012.1:27334999-27346014 GCA_030014345.1 Clarias buthupogon | reverse complement strand
TTGCGCACTTCATTGAGAACTCATTTGGATTATGATTAAATTAGCATGTTTGTTTTGGCATCGGTCCAGATTTAACCATATTTGGGTCTGGATGCGGACCGGTGTCCGCCTATTGAGTACCCCGGCTTTAGAGTAAAAAGGGTGTAAGGTTTTAGGCTGGTCAAGGCTATAACTAGACCCTGACCCAACAGAGCAGCATTTCCCTTCCTGAGGAAGAAGGGAGAAGTCCCCTAAAACTAACAATGACTGAAGAAAGCTGTAGTATAAGCTAGAAAAAGTAACGCAAAAGAAAAATTAAATTGTTTTTAATATCAGTGCGTCATTGCCAAAAAACACTATGTTTTCAGGTTTACTAGTGTGTGTGTGTGTGTGTGTGTGTGTGTGTGTGTGTGTGTGTGTGTGTGTGTGTGTGTGTGTGTGTGTCTATATGTCTGTGTTGCATACTGTATGTAAAAGCTGTGTGTTGTTTGGGGCTGTCTGAATGACTGAACTTTGTGTGATGGTTCATTTTATTAGACCTGGATCTGTAAGACATTTGATTTGGTTAATGATAAGCTTGCAGTGAAGTGGGTATGAAGCTTAGTGATTTACTTTATCACAAGAAAGATTAGATCACTTCAACCACTATGTGCAAAGTCACTAAATGTAACAGGCCATGGAAGCTATGTCTGATTTTTTTTTGTGAGAAAATCTGCTGATTTGCAGGTGGTCAATCTTCCATCATCAGTGTTTGTGAAATGTCTGTGTTTCTATTTATATATTAAGAGAGCGCTGTTGGAGCAGAAGCAGCGACGGAAGCGCCAGGAGCCTTTGATGGTGCAGCCAAACCCAGAAGCTCGTCCACGCCGCTCTCGGCCACGCCGCAGTGAAGAACAGGCTCTACTGGTCGATTCCCGCCTCAGCATTACCAATGATATTATCTTTGATGGTAAGGAGGGGCAAAGTTTGGATTAGCATGGAGCAGATGCACGATATATACACCTAAGAAAAATTTATAAAACCACAAGGCATATGTTAGTGTCCCCCCCCCAATATAGTGTACAATATGTCAGGACAGGGTTTGGCATCCACTTTTCCTCTAATTTTATAGAAAGCACAAGCAGTTAATAAAGCTATTGTTTTCCAGCAGGTATTGATGGACCTGCTGCTTTTTTGGGTTCAGAGGCTTCTGATCTGGCTACAAAGATCCAAGTGCAATCAGTCAGCCCACCACAGCAGCCCTCTCCCCCTCCAACTGAAGAGCCTGAGAGAGATGGAGACACTGAAACATTGCTGGAACCCAAAACAGACATACACACACTGCTGCAAAGACGGGGTGAGAACAGAAATACAAAAAACAAATACAGAAAAACAAATACAGAGGCTGTTTCTGAATATGAGCCATGTACTGTCTTTACTCCAGTGTTTAGTTAAGAACTTACTGAGGACATCAGTTAGTTCTGCTCACTGTCATTTAACATTGTTTTACATTATTTGTAAGCCTACCAGCAAGTTATTTGAGCTGAACCTTTATTTCTCTGTTGCTCTCTAACATGCTCTCTAACTATTCCATTAGCATTCCAAATGATTGCACTGATTGTATGTGCAAAATAATATAATTAAATGGCAGTCATTATTATTATTATTATTATTATTATTGAAACAATTAATACTGTAAACCAGTTGAGCACATATTCAAGACTCTCTTTTATCTTAATTTATTTATATTCTCCTCAGGACTCTCAGACAGCATGAACTATGATGAAGTCAGTGACGATGATAACGATGATGAAGACAGAGCCGGTTCTCTTTCCCCCAATACAGAATCTACACGTCCTGCCTCTGCGTCTAGCACCAAGTCCAGCACAGTAAGACCCTCACACATGCATACACTCACCAGTGGCATTGATGGGTCTGATCATACGGGGGACTTACAGAGAGTTACAGAGCAGAACTTTACTTGTATGAGGCGGGGTACACCCTGGATCCATCATAGGGTGCGCACACACACACACACACTCAGTATATCTGTTTCCATTAGGAGGGTGTGACCGTGGCCTCATCCACGGCAGAAGGTCCTTCGATCGAGGTGGACAATCTGGAAAAATTTGTGTTGCGACCGGCCCCACGTGGCGTTACAGTAAAGTGCCGTATCACACGTGATAAGAAGGGAATGGACCGTGGCCTATACCCTACCTATTTCATGCACCTGGAGAGGGAGGATGGCAAGAAGGTTAGTCATGTTAGGTAGCCTCTATTTTTTTTAAAACTTGCAACTATGTACACAAAACAACTATTAGGAAGATTCAGATAAAATCCATTATTTAAACATGTAGAGAATGTAATATTGAGTGCATTTTTACTTTTACTTTTTTCCCTTATTTTGTATTTGTATACATTTCTCTTTTTCTCAGTTGTTCCTATTGGCTGGTAGAAAAAGAAAAAAGAGTAAGACTTCCAACTACCTGATATCAATAGATGCCACAGATCTGTCTCGTGAGGGTGAGAGCTTTGTGGGAAAATTGAGGTACGTAATTGAGTCCAAACAAACACTGGAATTACTTTCTATTAGCCTATCTTAGGGTTGGTTTACGAACATGTCAGCGCACCAGAATACCTGCACGTAGTCAGAAAAAAAGTAAATAAATGTTCTGCTGGAAGAACAAAGAGAAGGAAAAGCAAAAAAAAAAAAAAAAAAATCACTCATGGGGTATGAAGTTGTTTGGGATCTTATAGTAAATAATAAATGATAATTTTTTAAACTCACAGAACTGTAGACTAGGTCACGTTGACTAATTTATCTTTAAAATCCTTAAATGCTTTGAATCTTGTAGAGAACCTTGTTAAAGGACTACATACAACCTTCGCTTCTTTTGTACTATTTCTTTTGTCTTTTAAAGTTTCACATGGGTATTGCAGAGGGAGAAGAGATGAGTAGTTTGAAGCAAAGTGATAATGTCTTGTGTGAATGTTTAAGAAACATTTTCTGCTAAGTTAGTAACTATCTGCATATATCATACCTGAAGCTTTGAAAAAAGTGAGAAAAAGTGCATCTACTGCATAACATCACCATTTGCGTGAAGGCTGGTTGACACCACATCATAGATATACAACACTTTGTTAGGGTTGTGGAAGTAAGCATGTGTGTCTTTGTACTCTGGATAACCCTCTGTGAAATGTGCAATATGTATAGAATGAACCAACCTTAATTTATATGTGTGAGTGCAGTTCTGCGGAAAAAGAAGCCTTTATTTGTTACACGTACATTACAGCTCTGTGAAAGTCTTTTTTCACAGCTTTTTAGAAAGTGTAGGGTCAGCCATAATATTGTGCCCTTGGAGCAGAGAGAGTTAAAGGTAATTCACATTGTTAAACATTGAGCCATCTCTGCATTGTATTTGTGTAGACCTGTACATTCAAGTCGATTGTTTTACACCTGCCCATGTCCTTCTGTGCCTCTCTCTGTGCAGGCTACAATATGTCTGTCTTTCTTATTAGTTACTTAAACTTCTCATTTTCTTACAATTTAATTAAGATCGAATCTAATGGGGACGAAGTTCACTGTATATGATAACGGCACAAACCCCAGCAAGAACTCTGGAGCTCTGCTGGAAGAGAGCAACACACGGCAGGAACTAGCAGCTATCTGCTACGTAAGTATTGCCACAGAGTCTTATTTTGAGCAGGCCAGAATTACAGCAGGGCCACCATACATAATATATGCTTTTTTTTGTTGTTATAGGAAACCAATGTACTTGGATTTAAAGGCCCACGCAAGATGACCGTCATCATCCCTGGCATGAACATGAACTTTGAGCGTGTTCCTGTTCGTCCCACGAATGTGAGTTTATTATTATTTCTTTAACACCTGCTTGTACGCATTATTAAAAATATGTTTATTTGTCATCTCATTGTTGTTAACAGGATCAGGAGTGTTTATTGAGTAAATGGCAAAATCGCCAACTGGAGAACCTAATCGAGTTGCACAATAAAGCTCCAGTGTGGAATGATGATACACAGTCCTATGTGCTTAACTTTCATGGAAGGGTCACGCAGGCTTCTGTCAAAAACTTTCAGATTGTCCATGATAATGATCGTAAGTACAGTAATATGTGCTTAAATGTCTGTAGATAACACTGTTCTTTATTTCCTTTTTTTTCCTTCAGCAGAATAATATAATTTATTTCTGTCGTCATGAATATTTTTTCTCTCTGATTGTGTCTCTCCAGCCGACTATATTGTGATGCAGTTTGGTCGTGTTGCTGAGGATGTTTTTACATTAGACTTTAACTATCCCATGTGTGCACTGCAAGCCTTCGCCATCGGCCTGTCCAGCTTCGACAGTAAACTGGCCTGCGAGTGATTTATGCTGTCGCTAACATCTTTGGCCGTAAGACATGCAGCCACACGATCCCTGGATTCAGTCATTTCATTCGTTCCATAGCTAGACAATTTGTGTGCTGTTTTTTGGTTTCTCCTCTGTAAAACTACACACTTTTCCAAATTTAGTCATAATTACTTACATTTTAAGCAAATGTCTCTCTTTCTCTCTCTCTCCTAAACACAAAGATTTCATCAAGCAGACAAATCAAAAGGATTATTTATTATAAATGAATATTTATTATATTAAATATTTATGTATTAAAGAGTTTCGGTGTGTAGCAGTAACATTCAGCTCTATGAGCACAAATTATTGCTAACCTTTACAGACATGGACAAATTTATGGGACAACCTGACAGAGACATCTATCATTGGCCATTCCATATTTAATACAAGTCAGACTTTTGATTTATTATTCAGCTGGGTTTTCACTCTTCCTTTAAAGGGAACCTTCTTCAGACTTCATGTTACAGCTCTTTCCATAGGATTCAGCTAATGGCTAATAGGAGGCCACTTCTGCTGGAATAGATTAGTTTGGGCACTTTTAGCTTCATATTTTGGGTCATTGTTCTATGGAAGACCCATGAAGTTTGACTGAGAAAGAAAGAGAGAGTGCTTTCTGACTCTTGGCAGTAAGATAATTACATTGAAAGTCTTGAGATTTCTTTGAAATTCAAGGCATGCTGTGTCAGAAAGCAAAGCAGCATAAAAAACAACCAAGCCTCCTTCATTTTTTACAGTAGGTATTGTATGCTTTTCTTTAAATGATCTTTGAACATGGTAGTGATGCATCCAAAAGCATTGTGACTGGTTAAAATGCAGTTTAGCAAATTCCAGTCTGGCTTGTTTTTATTTCAACAGTGAAACTCCTGTTGAAATAAAAAGTGACCCAGAGTTCTCCTGGGTCTTCCTCCATTGATCCCACTGTCGTTCAATGGTGCAATTAGACGCTGATGTACCTTGATCTTGAAATTCAGCTTGTAATGTTTGGATGTTTTCCTTGGCTCTTTACTCTCTTGTTCGGTTCAATTCCCTCTTGCATCTGTGTCCACGGTGGCTACAATCCCATGGACCTTAAACCATAATATTTTCAACTGTAGTCACAAGATCATCAAGCTGCTTGCTGATTCTTTTATACATTTAACACACTTGTCTATAATTTTCTACCTGATCTTAGACCTGATCCTGAGCTTAGACAGCTCTCTCTTTTGCTTTCTCTGGTCTGTGTGTGGTGCACATAATGAGCTTACATGTAACAGCACAATGACTACTTTTTTGTATTTTAATTGTCTTAATGACTGGTTACAAGATTGAAGATGTGTCATACTAGTGAAAGAAACTGTTAATTTGAACCATCATCACCATAGTCCAATTATGTACAGTAAAGTATAATCTTTTCGAAACCAATAAATTTGTCCTTGTCTGTACACAGTTGCTTTTTAAAAATATACTTTAAAAATATTAACTAGCGTTTCCTCATGTTCATGATTGTGCATGCCAAATTATCACCAGCCTAAAGGGTAAAAATGTTTCAGTAGATTTTTTTAGGCTCAATAGCCATAAAATCAATGGGAAATTGGAAAGAAGAATTTAAGTAAAAATAGGAAACAACCATGTCACATTGTTTAAAGCGTTTTTTTTTTTTTTTTGGAAAGCGTCCACATATATATCAGCTGCTCTGATTGTATATATTTTTGTGTTAACGTGTGTCATGTCATCTCTGTTTTACATCTGCGCTTCTTCTCTATAAAAGATGCAGTTCAGTTTACAATTGACCCATGGCAAAGGGACAGTTATCACCGTGTTAGTGTGAACAGTGCTTAGGTGTTTGTCACCCTTTGATTGGTCTTGCATAGCTCTTAAATTACATCTGTTTTTAAGCATAATCAGATTTTAAAATGTGGTTTTGTGTTGGTGGTAGTGTATTTTTAAAGTGGTTTTGCATATTGCTTATTGTTTGTGTTAAAATGTGTGGCAGTATTCAAGTCTTTCTCTTTCGCAACCTGTCATGACTCTCAGCTTCTGTAACCTTTATTTTAAGCACATGAACAGAGCTGATAGAGGAGCATCAGGTCCATTACGTGTACACCAATCAGGTACACTGGAATACTGTGGCCAATTCCTTGACCTTACATTTCAGGTAGCCCGTTTATTTTTCTTACACTTTCGTCACACTAATTTTTTTAGATTCATATTATAATGGCTTAGCATTATACTGTAGGGTGAATTTTGAAAAGAAAAAAAAAATGGAAATATGACCATTTTAAATCAGGGTTTCTTAATTCCAGTGGAATCCAAATCATAATTCAAATATAAAGATGCAGAGACTATTGTATTTGTGAGTGTTAACTGTTATATGATTCGAAGTTAATACATTCAAAGTAATTATTAGTGTTCCTGTTCATGTACACACTCAGGAGTAAGAGTGTATATGAACATTTTTCACAGCTTTTTGAATATCAAAGTTCTTGTGTAAATGCTCAGATGAACAATGTTTGAATAAATCTATTCATAACTGGTTTGATACATTCGGCCCTATATTGCTGCTCCATGTTTGTAATTAAGAACCCCTGCTTTAAGCCACCATCAATACTGCTGTCCTGGAAGGCCACACTACATGTTTAATACTTCTTCTTTTAATGCTCTTGTGTGCCTTGTTATTTTATATTGATAAAATGCTGTGAAATTATTCCCTGCTTAAAATGGAAACAAAAATGAGAAAACTATTTTGGTAATAGTGATCTGTGGATGAATTCCTAATACAGTACCAGTCAAATGTTTGGACACAAGGTTGGATAAATTTTTCTACATTCTAAAACAATAGCACATATATGGCATTAGGTAATAAGGTAACAGCAACAAAAATAGTCTGTTATTGCTGTTAAAAGTGTTATAGCTGGAATATTTCTATTTCAAATAAGTGCATTTGCATAACCCATCAAGCATGATAAAACTGGCTCTCATGAAGACAATACCAGGAAAGAAAGACCAAAACTTACTTCTGGTGCAGAGAAGTTCATACAAGAGTTACATGTCTGAAATATCACCACTTTACCACATCTCAGATTAGAGCAGTTATGAAGGCTTAAGTAGCAGACAGATCTCAATATCACCTGTTCAATAAAGATTATTGTACTGTATATTTCTGATGCCTTCAGCATAAATGTAGAAAGAAATGAAAGTCCATTGAATTAGGTGTGTCCTACCTTTTGACTGGTAATGTATGTCACTTATGAAGCACATTTATTCCCGGTACAGTCAGTGAACTCCTAGGGTCTGTTCCAGACTATAGACTTTAAGAATGAATAATTATTCATGAGAACCCACTTTACTTTCTTGCTGTTTATACGCAGTCATGAGGAAAAAGACAAGACCTGTCAAGGCCTAAATAAGAATCATGTGATCCTCATCAACTTCTGTTAGCAAACAAATTAACAAATTGTTTTGATTTTATGTTTTTGATATCATGCACCTTGATGATTAACTAATACTGTGCATTTGATTATTAACCCTTGGCTGCTAGTTACCGTCTTGATTATGGTAATGGCAAAGCCATAGGAGCACAATTCAACTCCGGATTTAAGATTTAAAGAGTTTGGAACTCTGTTCTGGAGCAGACCCTAGTGCGTTTGGCTTGTGTTGATGTACTCTGTTCTGTGTGTTATGTGCGATGAAATAGCCAACAGTTTACTGAAAATATTACAAAGCCTATATTTTCCATTAAAACTTTTGGAATGGAGTAATATTTACAGAAATTCTATTTTATTTACAGTGTTTTAGAGGGACTCATTTTTGACCATTTGAGGTCATGTTATTTTCAGAATATATGTATTATACAATATGCTGTACATATGGATGTAACTAAAATGTGAAACACCTGCCTTTGGATTTTTGGGAAAATATATAAAGACTAAGAATTTCAAATGTGTGTTCTTATTCACATTTTTTAAAACAACAATACATGTTTTCTTGTTTGTTCAAAAAAAATCTAAAAAGGGCAAACACTTTTTTGGCCCACAGTGCCAAAACTAGCACTAACTTGATGATATTATTGTGCTTGATTGACCAGTCAAATTGCCTGAGGTATTGTCAAGAGGAAGATGAGAAACACCTGAACCAAAAATACACATGAGCTGAAGGCTACTATCAAAGCAACCTGGTCTTTAATAATGCCTCAGCAGTAACACATGCCGATCGCCTCCATGCCATGCAGCACTGATGTGCTAAAAGAGCCCTAAGTATTGTGTTCATAAATAAACATAATTACTTTTTTAATTACATCCATTAAAATTTCCATAATTTTCTTTTTATTGTTTAAAGCTGCTTTGCGACAATGACAATTGTTAAAAGCGCTATACAATATTTCAATACGTCAATATTTCTTAATACATCCTGTGTGATTTGCAACTGGTGTTGAAAGTGCTTTTTTTGCTCCTGGTGGCCATTGTAGTTCAGAACATTCCTTACATAGTGCTTTCCTTAGCATTAACCAGAGTGACCTAAAAGTTCAATGACCAAAGGATTTTACATAGTCATGCAATAGATGTTGGAATTAAACAGATAAAAATACAGATCCAAATAGAGGGCATATTTCCTAACTTCATATAAGCATGTGGTGTTCATGCATAGGAAGTGCACTATTTTTTGGACCGTCATCAGTGGTTTGTCCAGTAATTATACATTTTGTACGTTTTCTTAAAAAGTAGATGTAGTATATTAATATTGAACCTTATGTGCTTCTTTTGTGGGATATTCTGATAAAAGTAAAGGCTCAGCTTTGGAATTTAATATATTCTTTGAAATCCCCAACATTATTGTATTTACTCCTCCGGGCTATATAAAACATTTCTTCCAGAGCAATAGCAGTTTCTTCTTACAGCTTCAGAAAGAAGAAAAGTCTTCTTGCATTTGCACATGGACTTCAAGACATGCCAGTCCTGCTGCTCTCTTTACCGTTCCTAAAAGACCAACGGGGAAGAAAATGTAATGTGTATAAAGTGTATATATTTTTTTATGTTCAATTACTGATTGTTATTGTAATGTTAAAAAGACGGAAACATATGTAAAAGACACGAAAACAGCGTTATTAGGAATCAAGAACCTGTGGTGCAATTTGTCATGCTGCCAAAACATGGTTGGATGGTTTTATATAGTACATTTTAAAGCAGACCTTTACAAATCCTGAGCCTTACAGTGCTTTTCATAAGGTTGAATTGTGTTGCTCTCTCCTCAGGCACACATTTTATAAATATACAAAAAAACAAATACGAGTAATCACTTTTGTTAATTTTAGGATTTCTAGAAAGGTTCAAAGGGCAAGGGAATGCAAAAAAGAAAAATATGACAAGGCTGTCTATTCACACTTCCGCTGTGACTTGCTGTGTTGTTACCTTTAGTAACCAAAGTTTATTAGCTTTTCTTTATTTCTACATCAGAGATTAAACTAAATAATTTCTTTAAGGTATTGTGGCAGGGAGCATGGTGACCTAGTACTATAGCCTTGCACCTCCAGGTTCCAGGTTTGACTCCCGCCTTGGAGAGTTTGCATGTTCTCCCTGTGCATGGTGGATTTCCTCCGGGTACTCCAGTCTCCTTCCACAGTCCAAGACTCCCAAGACTTGCAGATTAGGCTGATTTGCGTTGACTTGATGGCCATGAATTCTTTCACAATGGTGCTGTATTTATCCTCCCATACTGAAAGCTTTCAGTTGATGTACAGCAAAGGATGCCCCCCACCCCCCTCTAACACAGTCTAGGGATAACACTACTGGGATAACACTGCCCCCAGCCCTCTTTCTATCTGTAAAACAAATGGGAGAGAAGCTAGATAAAAATCATGCTTTTATTTGGGTAAAAGCCTGTTGTCATGGCACCCTCCACTGGACCATGTCTTATGCCTGCATTTTAGTAAGCTACCTCAGCGTGCTAATGATATCTGTATAATTAGGTATGAACCTACAGTACGATAATAGCCCACTAGCCTCAGGAACCGCCTAACCCTTTTTGGTCTTGGGTCTTGGGCATAATGCAATCGCTATAGTTTTCTCAGTTTGGGGCTGAACCTGCCCATGACCCGAGTGACGTCCAACCGGATTGGCCTAGGGCCGCTCCCACCTCAAGGATCTCAGGACTGTTCCAAGCTGTTGCAGGGATTTAAGTGCTCAGTTACTCTGATGGATTACCAATTGGAGTTGTCACTAGGATGGATTTCCTTCAACTATGTTTCAGAAAGATGTATAAGTTCAGGGGATATTCAAAATAGGGGAAAAAGCTATACAGTGGGGGAAATAAGTATTTGATCCCCTGCAGATTTTCTAAGTTTGCCCGCTTACACAGAAATGAAGGGTTTATAATTTTTATTATAGGTTTATGGTACAGGATAGAAACAGAATATCAACCAAAAATTCATAAAGGCACATGATACAAATGTTATACATTGATTTGCATTTCAATGAGGGAAATAAGTATTTGATCCTCAAGTGAGACATGACTTAGTACGTGCTGGAGAAACACTTGTTTGCAAGCACAGAGGTAAGACTTTTCATGTAGTTGGTTACCAGGTTTGCACACATCTCAGGACATTTTGATCCACTATTCTTTACAGATTTTCTCTTACTTTTTAAGATTTCTTGCCTGCTGCTTGGCAACTCAAAGT
>JAQMYK010000012.1:27263419-27276928 GCA_030014345.1 Clarias buthupogon | reverse complement strand
TAAAAAGTAGAAATACACAAAAAAGCTACTCAATTACAGTAACGCGAGTAAATGTAATTCATTACTTTCCACCTCTGCGCGTTACAACCAACACGGGTGGTTAAAATTCAGTGCAACCCTTCTCCTGAGGTGGTCAGTCCTGCCCCAAGTGACCTACTGTATCCCTGGAACAAATACCCTCTGCTCAAGCAGCCTGGGCTAATTATCTAATGAACCTGTGGCATAATGTGAGTTTAGTGTTGCACAGGAGCACTACATAAGTTTCCTGTATGTTTTTAAAATACTAAACACGAGTCACTGTCAACCGCTGCTTCTCTTTGTTTTTAAATAGATAGAATGCAACATTAACTTTGTCATTAGCATACATCACTGCCAGCAACTCTAGTCCTTCTGGATAATAATTAGTGTGCAAGCAACAGGAATGAAGCTGCTTTAAATGTCCTGTATTGAACAATTTTTAAACATGTTAACACAAGTTTCAGCGCGCCCGCAAATTGTGTGTTATTTAATATCAGCAATAATATTTTTTTTCATACTTTTGGCACCCTTTCTCTTATTACACCAAATGCACTGTTTCAGTCTAAACAAGTGAGCAATATGATGGGGGAGGGGCTGTTCTTATATGAAGTCACAATGGAGAAAATCTAATTTCCTTGTTTTATTTTAGAATAAAAGGGAGAAGATGTCTTTTTTACACATGCCCTGAATGTATGAAACTGATTATAAAGGGAACTTTGCACAATAGGTCCCCATTTAAAAAAGGACTTCAGATATTTGGCCTTGCCGTGACATTGAAGCTGCATGGATCAGTTCCAAAACCTAATAAGTTTATTTGATGGTTACTATGATTATTCCATATAAATGTGACAAGCATTCAACCACTCATTCCATAGATTCACATAATATATAACAAGAAACACTTTTTGGCCAAGTTGTTAAAAAAATTGCTGTGTGCTTTATTTTCTCACTCGGTCTAAATTTCCATCTCTGCTCCTTTCTAAATCATGTTTCTTTACAGCTTTATGATCTTCCCCAAGTGAGTGTTTATGTTTTCCAGCATCATTGCCGAGTAAGAGCACTTGTTCATTAGTGAAAGACAGTGTGTTGACTGTGAACAAACAAAGCATTTTAATATTTGCACTTGTACACACACTGTGGTCCCACTCCAAAATTAACATTTTTGTGCATGTGTGAAAGTGTAAACAATCAGAATGATTCGATCACTTTAATACTCTTATGTTTCTCCATTACAGTCAGTCTCCTTCTCTCTTTATCTCTAGCTGCTGAATGGGTTTGCCATTTGATTGATAAATTACAGCTTCTTGTTCTGTTTGTTATTTATAATATCACATACTCTAAATCATTGCAAATATCCATCTCAGTCTCACTTTTTAGCTTTGGGATTACTTCCTCTATTTTAAGTGAATATTTTCGCCTGATCATGTAGATCTGTGCATTACTACCTCATAACTCCAGCATTTGTGGTGTGATTTTGAGCTTGTTTTACTGTCTGTGTGGAGATTTTGTGCGTGTTTATCCCATGTTCATTTGGGTTTCTCCGTTCTTACGTTCTCCAATTGTTTAAAAACATGATATAAAAAAACTTGTCATACTAAATTGCTTTTCATTATGAATCAGTGTGTGAATGCGTGTATAAATTACAGACTGTGATTCTTCAGTGTGGTTCATGTATCGCCACTCTGACTCTAAAATCTATTCGTTAAAAAATTTTTTTTTTTACATTTACTGGAACAGCGAGTGACCAGAATTGACTGGTTTTCAGTTTAATTGGCCACTCCTGGTGATTGGTCTATCGGCCTCAGATAAACTGAGCACAGAATCTTCAGAGTGGCACAACAGAATGCATTTTTATGGCATTGCATTATCAAAAATCGCTTGTGTTAAAAGCCTCCGATCTACCTTTTTCTCCAAACTTTGCTAGTGCATTAGTCTTAAACCTACTCATTACACACGCTTACACCAGTCATAAAACACCATGAGTGCTAATTAGTTGAAAATCATGTGTGTTAGAAGCTGCACGTGCCCATGTGCTCACTGTCAAGTTAATTTTTGAGACTTTGGAGGCATCTGAGGAGGTAAAACGTTGCCGTTTATTGATGATCCTACAAGTGGAGCACTTCAAACAATTTCAACATTTTCATCCCTTGTGGAGGGGGGAATTTTGGAGTGAAGGATGAAGTTTAGAAATAATAATTATGGCTGATGACAGTGATATGTGCTGCTCAGTTGAATGTTAAACTCTTGTATCTGAAGTTATTTTGTATTGTTTAAATGCTGACTTTGGTTTTTAAGTGAGAAAACTAATCTTATAAGGAATGGGATACATTTAATTAAACATTAAACTTTAGGTTTAAAATTGTAACAAAAATGGTGGGAAATATTGAATCAGGATTTTTATAAAATCATAATACATAGTATCGCAATTTTTATTGAATCGGCACCTAGGTATCGAGATGATATCATATGGGGAGGTGACTGGTTATTGGTAATTTTCAGGTTCCTGGAGAACTGTTCCTCAACACTACATTAAATCCAAGAAAGTCTAGATATTTAAAGTAAAATATGAAGAAATGAGGGGTGGCTCAGGATTTTTGTCTCTCTGTCACACACACACACACACACACACACACACACACCCCTGACCTACAAAGCATTGAAAAAGAGCGATATTGACAAGCTCAGTCATCAGCACTTCCTCCTGAGCCCATGTAGAAGGATCTGATGATCACCAGCTCCTCACCCATTTGCTTCCTGCAGAGCGAGTGCATATGATTTTGCATGCATCAGTTGCATGCACAAGCCTTATCAACTCTAGTGAGTCTGATTGCAGAAACTGGAGCTGTACTTTACGTTTCCCCATGTACCTTCCCCATGTGTCTCATCTACTTATGAGCATGACAACACCATTATCATTTTATTACTAATATAAGGCTTTTGCTAATACCTTATATTAGCAAAACAGATGCTAAAAATAATGATGTTTTGAGCATTCTTTATTTAGCATTACATCAAATTCAACAAAGTCGAAACAAATATACAATGAAGTCAATATAATAAAGTAGCATCTTTGAATCTGTGTTAGTTAGTACTAATGTATACAGCTATTAAGCTTCTGATTGTCAAAGTACACTTTTATGCATCTAGATAAATCGTTAGATATCAAGTGTATATACTTGTATCAAGTGTTTAAGTGAGGGATCAGTTTTTACTCTCATAACTGTGTTCTGTTAATCGTCACAATCAAAAGTCCTGGTCTAACTTTTAATTGCTCGGAATGCTCCTCGGAATAAAGCCCCTCTTATGGAATAGGAGCAGGCTCAGTGATTTCTCAGTGAAGTTAGTTTTCTATATGAGAGAAAGATAGGAGTTAGGATAACATTGACAATTAAAAGTGACCCAGTGGCAATACTTCCTACAGAAATAAATGAGTTAAATTGCAATGGAAAACTGACACAAAAGACGAGGGTACATCACAAACCCTGTGCTGCATGTTAAATGGGATTGAAAAAATGGTCATTAGTTTTGTATTAATTCCATGAACTAGCCAAGCATAACAAAGCTAGAATTTTTGTCATGGGTCTGAGACTTCTTGAAAACCTTTTAAAAACTAAATTAAGAGTCCATGCATTTAATGTATTATGTGAGCAACAATAATCACTTCATAAATAATTTCATTAACAATACATAGATGAAAATTGTATTAGAAATTAAACTAGAATGGAATGCCACATTGGCATTAATGGGCTAAAAATTATGGGCAAGAACACATTATGCCTGTATCCAACTGAATTGAGAATGCCTTTTACCTGGTAAATCATCCAGTGAATTGGGGAGATCTTTACTAGTAGCAAATTAGTGGCATTTGTGGGACCTTTTCATTTGGTACAGGTACACATCAACTTGCTTCCAATTCAGCAACATCAGTTTCTCCATTTCTCACAAGTCATAGGCAAGTGCAGTGTTTTGGAAAAATCACATGAAGAACATTGAATTGGAGTTCCCATGAACTGTGAGAAAACACAATTAAGTAGGTTGCCCACATGTAAAAAACAAAGAACAAACAAAAAAAAAAAAACAATACATTGTGAAATACATCATGGACCCACATCATGGAGCTCACCCTTTTAAGAGATGTGTGAGGGGTTGGGGTAACAGTCATAAAATAACATTATGACTTCATTCAAATATTTTCCAGTAAAATTCTACTGAATTTGTATGCATGATGTGTTGTCTGCTTAAAATGGCATAAGCTAAAGTCCCTCAGGTAAAAAACATTGGCTCTATCTTGAAGCAGATGCTTCACTCTCACTCACTCATCTTCTATACCGTTTTATCCTGTATTCAGGGTCGCGGGGACCTGGAGCCTATCCGAGAAGGCTTAGGGCGCAAGACAGGGTACACCCTGGACAGGGTGCCAATCCATCGCAGGAAGCAGATGCAAATTACAAGAGAAAGAGGAGCAACCCCCTCACAGCACTTCTAATCCTTTTTTTATTCTGCCATTGTGTGAGCAATTACCCTGTCACCTGTCTAAGAGAAAACACCTATCCTTACTACACAATGGCTTATTCATCATGCTGCACAATATGTGACACTGTTATATATTGGTGGAAATAAAATGTCTCCACGGGGATGGGAAAAGCAGACAGTTTGGACTGTGTGGCCCCTTATAGGGGATTTTTAATAGTATTATTAATGTTGTTGTTGTTAATAATAATAATAATTATTTTTAATATTAAGAAAATTTTTTGTAGATCTTAACACACTCAAAAGACAGAACAGGTTGTGTAGTGCACCCGGGGTAGCGATGGCGCAGGGTCCACTCATCATTGTTTGCAACTATTATTATTATTATTAGGTTATACTAACTAAGGGGCTCCACTATAGGCTTCTTGTCTGCCATGCTGAATGCCTGGATTGAATTCACTGCGTGCACTGGGTGCAGAGCATCCTTAGTGCAGGTCCCAACATTTACATTTAGGCATTTGGCAGGCGCTCTTATCCAGAGCGACTTACATTTTTTAAAATCTCATTACACATCTGAGCAGTTGAGGGTTAAGGGCTCAAGTGGCAACTTGGTGGTTGTGGGGTTTGAACCTGGGATCTTCCAAACCGTAGTCCAATGCCTTAACCACTGAGCTACCCCTAACCCCCAAGCCAGGCCCCCAAGCCTGGATAGAATGAGAAGGATGCATCAGAAAATTGTATGTGGACCTAATGGTCTGCTGGAGAGACCCCTGTGGAGATTATTATTATTTTAGCTAACTTATTTAATCAACCTCTTAAAAACAACAGCAATGACAAAAACCATAAAAGCTCAAAAAGCTCAAAAAGGCATTAGTAATAGCATAACCTATTGCCAAGCATGCTTATTATGCAAAAAAAAAAAAAAAAAAAAAAAAAAAAATCATTTTTAGATATTCAGATGAGTCTCCAATGTGTGTGTACACTAAGCCAGGGCTTAGACTTGTCAGTGAGATTTTCCTCTATTCTATTTCCTCATATAAGAAGACTAGCATTAGTACCCATTGTTGATGGGTAAAGAGGTTTTAGAAATAGTTAAAAGGTCAAAGTTAAAAACAAGCTGCTCAGCTTTAATGTAATCAGTGATATTATTAAGTCAGGTTGAAGCCCACATACAGTACATGTCTGCCTGTCTTTCTGTACGGCAGAACTCTCTGCCTAACTTATAACCTTACTTATTACAAATATTGCTAAGTTGTACTTCTTTCATCATCAGACAAATACTGTACATTCCCTGTTTAAAGTAGATTATTACATTCGGCACATGACAGTCAATAACATCACTTTTACTCAACATTTTCATTTGAGTATAAAACACTGGGCTCAGTTTGGTTATTTCACATGCCCTCACCTCAGACTACTGTGGATATGTTTGCTCTAACAACCTGTGTTTTCTCTCATAGTGGCGCTCGACATGTCTGCTTTAATTGGCACCATGGTTTCAGAACATATGAGACAAATTGGTTTTAAACTTCACGCAGGAAGAATAAACATACAATTATATTTCCATACATATTTGAAGATTCAGGTAAAAAGATACATAAATCTTTTGGAGTAAGCCATGCCGCGTTGCAAGTTTATTTGTGTTTCATAAGGATTTGGGTACTTTGTAGGGGCATTATAGTTTCTGTGTCTTCCGCATACTCAGTGTATTTACGGTAAACTATCTTGTTAATTGTCTCTGTTGAGTCACACCTACAGCCACGTCCACTTCGTGGGAAAAAGCACTGTATTCATCTGAAAAAGTGATGGCTGCTGTAAGGTAATCTGGTGCAAAACTGCTCAAAATTTAACTTTTCTTTACTGTGTACTTTACTATACTGTAACTTGATTAAATTTTATTTGGTTAAATATCTAAGGACTGGCAAAGTTTCATTACATTCTGTTGAGCCAGTTTTAAACTTACCACAGTTAAGTTTACGAAGTTCCCATACCTGAACCCAACAACGAGGCCCAACACCTTCTCACTAAGCTAATGCCTCATGACAATGTAGAATTCTTCCTTCAAACCTTTAAAAGAATGGAGTAGCAGGGAGGAATGGTCCCCTCGGGAATGGTGTGCGATTTTAATCCACTTGCTCTCTGGTGTAGAAGATTATTATTATTATTATTATTAGGTTATACTAACTAAGGGGCTTCACTACGCACAGTGGGCGTACTTCACCTTTGACAGCGATGAAGCAGAGGATTATGAGACACTGAAGAAAGAAATCTTGTCATGCTGCGATCTGTCCAGCTGTCAGGCATCCGCTGTATTCCACAGGATGACCTAGGATCCAGAAATCCCCTCACAAGGTGAACTAAACACCCACATTGAAACTGTTGTCCAATCGCAAAGTCACCGAGCGCATCGTTCTTGACTGGTTTCTACTCTCCCCATCCCAAAAAGAGTGAAAAGAAGTGGGCAGAAAAGCACGCACCTCCCTGTGGTAACTGGTAGATGTGCTAGAGTGAGCAAAGAGCCATAAGTTCATCCTGATGCCCTGCAAGATGAGCCCATATCCACAGAGCCTAAAGCCGTGAAGCAGCCTCTGGGTATTTTGAGCCAACAATAGGCATGATGACAACCCCAGCCATGCATCTGCAGAGTGGGACCGTGCTGGAGTGCCACAACTGGTAGCTGCTTATGTGGAGGAAAGGCATTTAAACAGCTGGTTAGATCACCTCGATCTCCTCTGCTCAGTGCTAGAAGAACTCAGAAAGGGCAAGGCTAACAGCAAACCGACAAAAATGTCATCTGGTGCTGACCGAGGCACAGTACCTAGGTCAAATCAGGTGCCAGGCTGCTAAAATACCAGGAGAAGAAAGTAGAAGCAGTCTGTACCTACCCTCATCCACAAGTATGTGCCTTTTTGGGCCTAGCTAGTTATTACACAAGATTTGTGTCTAACTTTTCGTCTGTATCAGCACCTCAGAAAGGAACAGCCAGAAAAAGATATGTGGACAACTCAGGAAGAGGAAGCATTACAACAACTGAAAACCCTTCTCACCAGCTCCCCCATCCTCCCCCACCACGATTTTAACTGTCCCTCATAGATGCCTTGGAGACTGGGCTCAGCGCTGTTCTGTCCCATGAATTTGACAGAGAAGAACAGTTGATCCTGTATTTAAGCAGAAAGCTTAAACTTGCCGAGGAAAAGTACAGCACCATCAAGTGGAAAGTCTCAGCCATTAAGGAGCTGAAATACTACCTGGTGGCACTTTCATAACAGCTTACGCTCCTCTTCAATGGATGTCTAGGGCCTAAGCTGAGGGGTGGGTGCTGTCATGGCGGGCCAACAGCCAGTGCCTCTCATCACAAGTATGAGAGCAAAGTACAAGCAAAGGTCCATTCAGCATCCTGGTCAGCTTCCCTATGTTCCACCTAATCTCACCTATGCGGAGTCAGCACGGTTTTGTCTGATTGCTGTAAGTATTGTTTATTGTGATTCACTGCGAGTTTTGGTTACGTTTCCAATCTTTCCGCGCAAAGTGTTTAAATTTTTGGGTGGTCCTTGAGGAAGCTCACAGACCTTGCGGAACCTCAGGTCACGTCGGGTGGTCATTCACAGTAAGTCAGACACAAACTGACACAAACATAAAACTGAAAACATAAAAAAACTAACACACAGGTTTGATATTTTGGTTCTGCATTATTCTCTCTAAAAATATCGTATATAATTGTAAATATTAGTATGTGGTGCACTTCAGTGTCTATTTCTTGTACAACACACGTGAGCTACTTGCACAATTTGTTTGCATCCGCGAATGTTTGTAGATCCGTGATCCGTTTGTAACTGTGGAAAAACGTAGCTTGGGGACTTACTGTATAGTAAATAACAGTGTGAATGGCCGCAAGTTCTCCACTGCAGACTGGTGCATTTTCCATATTCAAACACACAGCTGGCCATATTTCTACCTAATTTATGTAGCATGGGAATGTTATGGCTGCTGATGAATTGGTATGATTCTTGGTTGTTTCTTTGACATTGATGATCTTTATTGGATGTTAAACTAAAATAATTGGATGATATTTCAGTCCATAGTCACTTTCCACAGATTTATGAACAGACAGAGGGAATAGCAACAATTACACTGGCAGTACCTAGGGAGCTAAAAATAAGTGGAAAGAGCAAGTTTAAGAAGAAATTGAGGCAGATGGAAGGAGAATGAGAGGATGGAGGGAGCAGAATTGTAATTATTTGAAAATAACGAATGCTGATAATGCCTGCACCTTCACAGCGATTTAAGCACAGTGAAGCACTTGCTCTTCAGATGCTCAACAATTATCCACATCTCATATAATTTTTTACTTAGAGCAGCTTTTATGCTACTTTAACATGGTGAGAAAGAGGGAGGGTGAGAGAGAAAGTGATAGAGAGAAAGAGAGGGAGAGAGAGAGACTCATGATGACACACTTTTAAGTGACTCATCATTGAGACAAGAATGTCCACAGAAGAAGATAAAATGAGAAAGCTCTGTCACACAATTTCTCATTATGCATCATTTTCAGTATTGAAATTGTTATTTCCATGTCTTATGTGTAAATTGGAAGTTTTATTAGGATCATAGAGACATTGAAGAAAAATAACTCTTAGATTCTCAACACTACATGCTGAGTACAGGCATTCAGATGACAGCATAGGCTAAATATATTGTCATATTGTGCTTATAATACAATATTAAGCAATATAATGTAGTGTTGAATTTGCACTGCCTGTGTCTATGCACACTGTTAGGATTATGATTGAATTTAGAAATAGCAATGCAATTAATGGTATTCTAAAATAATCTGCAGTAATACCTGTGTTCTGTCCCAGCATGCAGCAGCAGTGGGTGTGTATGGCTGTTTTGGCTCTCTTGCTTGTCACAGATGTGCTAGCAGAAGTTGGAAAGACAGAGAAACAAGGTAAATGGTTATTATTATGAGCCTTGTAAATGTAAACTAGTCTATTCATCAATTACTAGTTGAGTGTTAAGAAATCATATAGGTCTAATCTGTGTGTGCATATCTGTGTGTGTGTGTGTGTGTGTGTGTGTGTGTGTGTGTGTGTGTCTGTGTGTGTGTGTGTGTGTGTGTGTATGTGTGTGTGTGTGTGTGTGTGTGTGTACTCTGACAGGTAAGAAGGAACGTAAGTCAGGATGCGGAGTCTGGCAATGGAGTGTTTGTGTGGCAAATGAGGGTGACTGCGGCCTGGGTACCAGAGAAGGAACTCGTACTGGCACTGACTGCAAACAGAAAATCAAAACTCAGCGCTGCAAGATTCCCTGCAACTGGAAGAAAAAATTTGGAGGTGAATGTCACAAATGCAGAAGCCATTTACATTGATGTCAGTTTCCTTTATAAATTTACATTTTGTTTCCTTTTGTGTGAGGCATGTTGCTGTAAAGAAGAAGCTAATTGTCTTTATTTGCTAAATATCCAACAGCTTGATATCTCCTGATTAGAATGACTGACACAACTGTTAAAAGAAGATTATTATCAGCCTCTGTAATTTACAGTGCATGAAAAAAAGGCATTAGAGTTTGGGCATTTTAGCAGACTTTGGCATTCTGACACTAAAATGATCCCTTAGGCAGTGCCACAGACCCCATGTTTCAAATGATTATTTTCAAAATCCCTAGGTCAAAGGCAGTGCTTATTCAATTAATGTGTTTTTAGAGGACATAACTTCTAAAATACATTAATTGATTAATCTGTTCAATGGGATGATTCTTGATGCACAATCATGGGCTTGCCCTCTCTTTTCACCACATAATAAACCAATTCTAATTTAAAGCTGTTTATTTATTATGTTATATGTATATGTATACTGTAGGTAAACATACTATGTGTTTACCTTTATACTGTATAAACTCCTGCCACACAAATGCACTTACTGTATCATTTCAGTAATGCTTGGATGAAATTACTGTACGTCAACGTTTGGATATACAATTTCTACAGACAGATGCATCTCTTCCACAGGTTGGCGACCAGTTACCTATTGATTTTTTTCAAGGATATCTCACTGAATGTTCATGTCTCCGAGCCACCTAGTCATTTACAGATGTACGGTCTTCTTTTACTGCGGCAAAGAGGCTCATCACCGTGCTGTGATTAAATTCTTCTGAAAATGTCAATCGGTTTTATGCCTTCATTCACAAGTCCCAGTTTGACTTGAACTATTGACTACTGTATAATAGACAACTTCGAGAATATCACGTCTTTATATTTTAACTCGGTGGATCCCTTACACTTTCTTTGGAACTCCAGCTGCTTTGTTCAAAAAGCACAAAGCTGCCTGCTGTGAAAATTAAAGGCACTTCAATGTCAAAGCTGGAGCATTAATTCAATTTGCATGTCTGTTCCCAAAGAATGCAAGTGAGCTGGTGAAATGGTAAGAAGTAGTCACGAAGCAATGGCCATATTAGAAGGAATATCTACCATGAACCCCTTGAGAAAATAAGCAGAACGCTATTTGTAAATAAAGGATTCATGCAATAACATTTAGAATTAAGCTTCATAATTATATTTTAAGAAGAAATATGCTCCGGAAATCAACAGCATGTGGATTTACCTCAGACTATAGTAAGACTACAGTAAGGTTCTTATATGATAATGTCTAAACTTGTGTTGGTCTTTTTTTGGTGACACATTCAAATCCACTATCCTGTTTTACAGTGTATACTAGGAACTTTTTATTGAAAATGTCGACATTTCTGACAAACTAATGTCATAGTGGGCATACAACACACCATTCTGAGTGTAGCAACAATGATGCTTAACAAAGCGTTGTAAGAAACCATATTTTCCAGATTTGCAGACTTGACCTCATTATCCACCTAATCAAAAACACCTGCAGCTCAGTGCAGCAGTGCTCATTGCCCATTTTCTAAGACCACTGTCATGACTATTTGGATTTATTACTTACTACAGGAGGTTCATCAGGAGCTTTAGATCAACTCTCTCCTTAATGTTTACTTACTTCGACACATTCTTAAAAAAGGGAGTCCCCCCACCCTAAAGTAGGGCTGCTCCTGCAGCAAAATCTGTCATTGCCCTTTGTTAAGGAGGTGGATGCCACTGAGGTTTGGGTATCGTCTACACTGTTATAGAGGCAACGACTTGTGGTAAGGCTGGATCCGGTTGCTCTCTATCTTTTCACAAGGCTAGGTTAGCTTTATTTATTACAGCTTTCACATGGCCATGTTTACAGAGGTGGAAAGAGTAATAAAGTTTTGTACTCAACTAAAAGTACTGTTACGTCAGTAAAATCATACTGAAGTACAAGTTAAGTTACCATTATAAAAATCTACTCAGGTAAAAAGTAGCAAAGTACAATACTTCAAAGAAACCTTATGTCAGAAGTAAAATTACAGATTTTAAAAACTACTTTAAAAAGTATGAGTACCAAAAAAAATCTACTCATTTACAGTAACGCGAGTAAATGTAATTCGTTACTTTCCACGTCTGCATGTTCAGAGTCATGACTGTACCAATATCACCATTAGAAGCTGAGAACATATAGAGATAACAGTCTGAGAAGATAAGTTGATCACTTGACAATGACAAATATTGTTGTAGGGCATCCAGTGAAAGCAAGACTTCTGTCTAAGCATAATATTTGGATCAGTCTACATACTGGTCCTCAGGAATGGGTGACCTCAAGCCAAAACTAATAACCTTCTGGCAGCAAGCTGAACCCCTTGCTCAATAATGGAAGGCCCTTGGATTGACCTCATGGTGAATTCTTTTCACTAGCCTCCCAATGTCATAACGTAAGATCATTATAGCATTTTTTTATTTAATATTTTTGTTGCTTTGTTGTTCTATTTACATTACAAAGATGGCTTTTCCACAGCTGCTGGTGGGGTCCAGCAGTATGATTGGTATAAGTTTCTCACCAGAGTTTTTTTTATTCTTCATCAGGCTTGATGCCAGTTACAGTGTTACTTGGAATTGGTCTGTTTTCATGGCCAGGATTGGTTTCCATTGCATCTTGTGATAGGGCAAATATTATTGATCCATAATTCAATTAATTGCCATCCAATTTAATGGCATCATAATGTCACATATTATATTTTATATCAATGTGTCACTGTGAGCAATAAAAATTATATACATAGAAACTAATCTAATGGGTAAACTCAACAAGGGCATATATAGTGGGGCAAAAAAAAGTATTTATTCAGCCACCAATTGTGCAAGTTCTCCCACTTAAAAAGAGAAAGAGGCCTGTAATTTTCATCATAGTTATCCCTCAACTAAGAAAATCACATTGTAGGATTTTTAAAGAATTTATTTGAAAATTATGGTAGAAAATAAGTATTTGGTCACCTAAAAACAAGCAAGATTTCTGGCTCTCATCGACCTGTAGCTTCTTCTTTAAGAGGCTCCTCTGTCCTCCACTCATGACCTGTATTAATGGCATCTGTTATCAGTATAAAAGACTCCTGTCCACAACCTTAAACAGTCACAGTCCAAACTCCACTATGGCTAAGACCAAAGAGCTGTCAAAGGACACCAGAAACAAAATTGTAGACCAGGCTGGGAAGACTGAATCTGCAATAGTTAAGCAGCTTGGTGTGAAGAAATCAACTGTGGGAGCAATTATTAGATAATGGAAGACATACAAGACCACTGATAATCTCCCTCGAACTGGGGCTCCATCCAAGATCTCACCCCGTGGGGTCAAAAAGATCACAGGAACTGTGAGGGAAAAAAAACGAGAACCACGCGGAGGGACCTAGTGAATGAGCTGCAAAGAGCTGGAACCAAAGTAACAAAGGCTACCATCAGTAACACACTGCGCCGCCAGGGACTCAAATCCTGTAGTGCCAGATGTGTCCCCCTGCGTAAGCCAGTACATGTCCAGGCCCGTCTGAAGATCATTTGGATGATCCAGAAGAGGATTGCGAGAATGTCATATGGTCAGATGAAACCAAAATAGAACTTCATGTTTGGAGGAGAAAGAATGCTGAGTTGCATCCAAAGAACACCAT
>JAQMYK010000012.1:27221733-27233962 GCA_030014345.1 Clarias buthupogon | reverse complement strand
ATCAGAAAGTAACGCTGTAATGTAACTGATTACTTTTTAATGACAGTAATTTTGTAATGTAATTAGTTACTTTAAAAGGTAACGTCCCCCAACACTGGTGTCAGGGTATCATACAGTACCATCATACAGTACATAACGCCCACTTTATAAACCTCTGGACGCAGTGTTATGATCTGGGGTTGCATCAGTTGGTCAGGTCTAGGCAATGTCGTGTGGCAATAAAATGAAATCAGTTGACTACATGAATATAATGAATGACCAGGGGCAACGGGAGAATGTGGAAATATTTTAACACATGAACAGGCCACAACATTGCTTACTGTAATTAAGGCAGCTTTTGCAATAATTCTTAAAAAAATCTTATATTGTGCAAAGGTGTTTTTTAATTTGTATTTTTGATTTGTAACAAAATAAACAAAATATTTACAGTATGGCCCATTGGGTTGATTATTTTGATTAAAAAAGTTCCTCAAGCATACTAGCACATGGTACAGCTCATAAACAACCATTTAAGGATTTTTGAGATAATAAGACATTGAATAATCACAATCATCTAAAGTACTATATACTGTAGTGGATCAACTCTGTGTGGGTGTTTTATGTAGTTTTACAAATCTGTATTTGTTGTTTGTGCAGTATGTACTTCTTACCTCAAAGGGTAAACATACAGTAGTAAACATAGAAAGCAAGAAGCACTTATATACTTTGAATAATTATTCAAAGTAACTCCTGAGTAAAATATACATACATGATGTACATGATGTATATCAAAAGAAGTACCCTTACACTTTCACCATAGTTTACTCTTCTATCTGAGACTGTATAATCACAGAAACATTAGGAAGACAGATATATTTGTGTGAAATCATTAACTGCAGTTATCGCATACTTCTGAAGTACTGTCTGGGTTTGTATAGACTGCCAAGAAGCGTGTATAGTCCCCTGAATGAGACACGTCACTGATTTTGGCCATGCATCTTGGGTGCGGAAACATGATAAACCTCTATAGTAATTTATAAGAACATGCCAGAATTTGTGTTCTAAAATAGTGTGTTGTGCTATTGAGTGTCAGATTCAGAAAAGTGTTTGAACACATTTTTTTTTTTTACTGGATCCAGTTGAATCAGACAGAGAAGGCAGGTATAATTATGATGTGGAAGAAGAATTGGCCTGAGGAGCTGTCTTTGCAGCAATCATGGTACTTACTCCATGTACCCACTCTCAATTTCTCAAAAATTATTTTCTGCAACCCATTTTTATACTCTAAATAGCTATAGACAATTCACTCTTATCCAGTGCGAGAAATTCCTAATCACAACATTGAATATGCAGTTGTACAAAACACACAAAGCTCCAGCAATTTATGCTTTAAAAAGAATAATAGCACAATAATTCTGACTTTAGGCCGGCAGTAAGAAGGGAGGAACTTGCTCAATTACAGTCCATCTGTGCCTGCAGTAAGGTTTGAATAAGAACTAAACATATTTAAATACATGCAGTGTACATTAGGCATGCACACACAGTAAACCTAGTCTTTGTATACTAACACACTTCTGCGCACATTACATTGCAATTTCTCTTTTATCACTTGTTCCTTCCTTGTCCTCTCATCATGTCAGCATGTAGGATTCTCTCAGGGGCAGTAAGAGTTATTTAGTGCTATTGTAACAGCAGGACATGGAGCTGTGTTCCCATAGCTCATTTCAGTGGACGCCTTAACATCCATATAATAAGCTAATAAGTGCCTTAGCAATAGTCCAAGTGCCTGAATGTGCCAAGTGCCTTTCATGCACACACAAATGGAATCTTTTTTAACTAGCTCTGTTTCTAACTCAAGTTCTAAAATGATTACAATATGTCGAACAACACATTAAAATAAGGTAGATTTATTTTGTATGTGTATGGTTATAACCTTCAAGGATTACCGGTACTAATTCATGTATTTATCTTCTATCCCGCTTATACTGTATCGCTGGGGGCTTGTTGTCACACACACTCGCACCGTGACCGGCACTAGGACCCGGAAGTAGTACAGTCGCAACACAGGAAGCATAAAAGGAAACAAGATGGCGCATCACATCGCTCAGTCATTGAGTTCGCCCATGTCAGTTCAGACTGTTTGGCAGCTATTTCATGAGTACTCAATCGTTAAATTGTGTTTATCCCTTGCTCCCCTTTTGTGAGAGTCCTTAAAACAAATCGCGTGGTTATCCTGCCTACTTGTGTTACTCCGCGTTTGGGTTTACTATCCACGCTACAAAGGGCTAACCGCTAAAGCTACGTCTTCTGGTCTATCCAGGTTAGTTCTTGACACTTGTAACCTACAGTATCCCACAAGACTTTGAGCACAAGGCGAGGTGCACACTGGACGGGGAGCCAATTTATTGCAACGCACACACACATTACGCTCAATCTGGGGAACTGTGGGAAGAAACTGGTGTACCCAAAGAAAACGCAACGAGCAAGGGGAGAAGTTAGGCCACAGTGCTAACCACTACCCCACCATGTACTTATTAAGATAGAATATGTCTAAATGTTGGCTAATGGCTTGTTTTGCATATAAACAAATATAAAACAATTATTTCTGTTGAGTTGCTGAAAACTGTATAAGATTTATTACAAACTTTAATAAATGGCTATAAATAAAAACTGTATTATTGTAATTCAGTGAACTTCTACATAATTTAAAGGAAAAAGGTTTTTAAACATGTAAACATTATAAGCCATTGGCATACAAGCCTCAATAATTCCATGGTTACAGTGAATATAAAGTCTAACATACTGTTGTTGAAACTGCACATTTATAATGGGGCACATTACTCTGTCCAGAATTAAAAACAGCGGGTTCTCTTCCGATTTCTTTGCCATCTTCTTGATTTTATCTGACTTCTGAAACCACGGTGATCACAGAGCTTACAAAGTATTGTTAAAAGGTATTGATCAGGACAAGGGAACAAAAGAATTGTACCTTGAAAGTTCCAGGAAAACACTGAAGGCCATCATCAACAAGTGGAGAAAATGGGCTGCTTCAGTAACATTACCAAGAACAAAATATCCATACAAAATTGACATAATTACAAGAAGAATACTTATTAGGGAGGTTGCCAAGAGTCCTTCAGCAACATTAAATGAGGAGCAGAAATATCTTCCAAGTACCGGTCACTTCCTGCATAACAATCTCATGTATTTTCCCAGTGACAAGACAAGACAAGATAAAAACAAAACACAACCCTCCAAGCACCATAACCAAGGGGCATATGCACAACACTTTAGGAATAATTAAAAACATTATAACCTTTCAGTGCAATTTATAAAAACTTTATAACCTTTCAGTGCAATATCACCAAAGAACACCAAACCGACAATAAAGTATGGTTGGTGGCTGCAACATGAGACTGGTGCTGTGGTCAAGATTTATTATTGGATAGCTCTAGTTTGACACAAAACCCACAGGCCTCTGTTAGACAGAAAAATGTCACCTTCCAGCATAATAACAACCCACAAAAAAACCTCTTCAAGAGAGGAAGAAAGAGTGGAAGAAAGAGTGGAATAGAATTGCCAGATCAAGATTCATTCAAAATACTGTAAGAAAGTCCCTGACTTATGAATGAGTTCTGTCCCGGGAGCATGTTTGCAAGTCGGATTCATGTGTAAGTCAGACAAAGTGAGTCTTACACACATTTGACACCAATATACAATGTAAAGCATAAAAAACACACTGATATGGTGTTTTGGTTCAGTAGTATACTCTCGCGAGACCTCCAAATCGCGAGGAGAATCCCTGACACAGCGGGGTCAACTGACCTTGTTTAAAGGCAACCGAGGAGGCGTTGAGGGAGGACAATGCTACATAGTGTTTATTGTTTCAGATTGCAAACTCTGTCTTGTTGAGGATTTTCCAAAATTAGAATTATTCACAATTTATTTAGCAGAAAAACATAAAACAAAAAAATAATTATTAACATAAAGTAATATTAAGTGTAATACATAAAAAAAAATTAAGCGAATGAAGAATATCTTTTACTGGGTTACAGCCTGTACTATAGTAGATTATTGTTGATTATCTTCTGTTTCTTTGCTGAGTCAATAGAAGCGGCAAGAAGTTTTTAAAGCAGGTTAAGTGAGGTTTAATGTCTATTTATTTCATATTTTATCTCGTTTACATGTCTTTTCTAAATGCTTGAATTGTTTTTAGATTAAAAAATATTATTATAGTATTGGAAATTGAAAATATTAATAATATTTTGGGTGGCTTGAATGGAACTGCATTTTCATTATTTCCTATGGGAAAATGTGTTTCACAACATGAATTTTCGCCTTAAGGACTCACCTCCAGAATGAATTAAATTTGTATGCCAAGGTACTGTACCATTACACTGACAATAAACGAATTTTTAATAATAATAAAAAACTCATTTTACTATGTGATTAGTAATTAATAAGGATGCACTGATTGCGAAATTGTGAAATTATAGACTGATAACGATACTAATGTTTAAAATTAACTTTTTGTGAATGTCCAATATCTATTTTTTTGTTTGTTTGGTTACAGCATTGTTGCAACATCCACAATAATGCCATATAATGCCACAAGATTAACCTCTTTTTTTTATGGTAAACATCAAATGTGTGTACAGAGGAGTTGTAACCTACTCAGTAACAGATGGTATAGGGAAAGATTGTTGTATTCTGTATTCTAGCCATGTACTGTATGACATAGTGAAGGTAGTGTCATGGATACTGGACTTGGGTGGTTTTATTTTGTCAGGAAAAAAGGTACATGGTCAAAATCCATACTCACTACAAGCATGCCATGTTAGAATGTCATGGCAAAGAGAGCTGTTTTACAGTAGGTGGTATAATAGTGCCAGCTATTGGTCTTTCCCAAACCTGCAGCTAGGTATGCTACTGTTGTCTCAGTCAGGCTACTGTTACAAACGCAATATAGCCAGTGCAAAATTGATGCAACGCAACAGAAACTTACTTGCTGATAAATCGATGACAGTTAACAAGGTGAATAGCAGCGATACTCATGTACTGATGTTAAATCGGTGCACCCTAGTAAAGAACCACTGGTTAGTTGTAAAGAGGCAAATTTAGCTAGTAGTTCTGCAAGGGTAATGTAGATATCCAGTACAGTAGAACCTCGGTTTACAAACTTAATTTCCCAAGTTCTGGTTGTAATGCGATTCATTTTTTTTCATGGGAATACATGTTCATAGAATTAATCCGTTCTCTGTCACTATGAACTATATTTAAATTAGATGTATTTTGTTTATATCACAAAATATTTTTAAAAATTTATGAAAAAGCCTTAATTATACAAAAATAATACAGCACTAAATATAAATATAAACTGTACAGGAGAGAGCGCACACTTTATTTCTACATGTACTGTTAACACATCGCTTTTTAGACTAAATGGAAGATTAGATGGACAGGGAGGATGGACAGGGAGGAGGTTAGTGTTCCCTTCCAGTGCTCCATAATAACACAGGGTAATTCTCCTTCAGGAGTTTTCTCTCTTTTTTGTTTCTTGTCTGGTTTATACGTGGCAGTCGATTTCACTACAAATCTAAAAATCCAGAGACATTCATTTCTTCTGTGTTTGAAATACAAAAACATTTTATCATGTGCGCGATCCGCGACTGCGGACTGAGCAAAGCCGATGCTGGACGATGCACTCATGCCTTGGTTCAGCTGATAGCGGCAGCTTGGGATGGAGGTTCTCTGGGTTCTGTTCCGAGGAGGTGTTAGTGAACAGAGACAATTTTAGAAGAACTTTTGGGTCGTAAACCGATTTGGTCGTACTCTGGGTCGTACTCCGGGGCGTTCGTGAACTGTAGTTAATATTGCTTAGTTAATAGCTAGTTAGTAACTGGAGCATTATTGAATACATATTCAGTTCTTCTCATTTAATCCTTGCAGTATTGTTTGTTAACCAGGGAAGTATACTGTTTTCATGGAAATTCTACACACACTTTAATAAACTGCTATTGCTTAATTAATCATTTCCCCTAAAAGGGGAATTTTGTATAATGATGTGCATTTAATTACCAGTGTGTTCCTTATCATAGTATTCCTCTGCAATATAAATTTAAAGTGGTAGAAATAAATGTTGTCACAACTGTTTTAATGAGACTTGTGGCTGCTGAATTAAATTGTGAAATGGGACCGCTAAAACGAATTTAATTCTGACTGTCGCAGCTGCGAATTACAGGTGGGACCAATTCACAATTTGGCAGATGTCATCTCAAGTTTTCAGACTAGAAGAAATACTGAGTGTTATATAAAAAATAAATATTTTACAAGTTAATTTAAAGGATAGTGTGGTTCTGTGTGGTTGTGTGCAAAATTCACATGTTCTCCTTGTATCCTACCTGGGGTTCCGCTAGGTTTCCTTTGGTACCCATGGTGGTGTTATTTTGAGCTGAGCAGTGACCTCAGCTATATTAATGCAGGATTAATATATAGATGGAAACTGATCAAAGAAAGAGTGCACTATTACATAAAGATCTTATATATGATGAGATCTAATTTGTTCCAATCGGGAGCATGTAAATCAGTTTGACTCCTATAACATTCTGCATTCCTCTCTTTCTCTTTATCTCCCCTGAAGGCTTGTGTGGCGCAAGATGATATCGCAAGCAGACGTCATTTATGGATTTACCATGCAGGCACCCAGCTGTGCACTCTGTTTGGTGTCAGTGTGTGATTGTGTGTAGCAGTTTGCACAAGCCCTAGGCAGAGTAGGCATAACACAACATTAGTTACAGAGGCCATTCTCACTCTTACGATCTCACCTCTGGCTCAGATTCGAGCTCAAAATACTTAAATATAAACATCTGGAGGAAAATTACCCTTATTTTTTGTTTAATAGTTACGTTGCAGCCTTGTACTTTATTTCCATTCCTCCTTGTCAGTGTTAATAAGTTTCTCTGATTTCTTGTGCAAATTGTAGCTCTGGTTGATGGTGAATGACTGGATGGATGACTTGGAGCTGAGAGGCCAGTCTGATGGCCTTTTGGACTTTAACTGTTCCTAGAGATGGCTCACTAGAGCTGAAAATTGCATCTGCCCTCTGGGATGCTCCAATGACTGGACTTCCACAAGTCCCACTATTTCTTTCTCTATCATATTTTTTAATTCTCTACATGAGCAATGTAATTCTGCCACATGGATATTATTTATCTCCTGGACAACACAGAATCTGTGTGACATAAATTTTGTTACGTAAAAAGATCAGGATTTACCTTTTTATTGTTATGCCTTCAAAATTTGAACATTTTAAATAGTATGTTAAATACACACGTAATTATTTACATAATCAGTTAGCTGCCTGTATGAATACTTCATTGTGGCCTCCTGCAACACTTGGTGTATTTACTGTAAAGTATGTTTTTCACATTTACATAATGTTAGTAAAACTATTTAATGTAAGTTAAAAACCAAGCAAAGTTATATTTTGGCAATATATAATTTTTTTTTTATAAAAACTAACTTAAAACAACCAACCGAAGAAACAATCACAGTTGATTCCCAACTCAGCCAAGGATCAACTGTAACATCTAAACAAAAAAAAGACATATTTGTACCTGTGAGCTCAATGGTGATAGGAATGCCAAATAATGTAGAAGTAGGAATGTTGCTGCATAGCTACAGGATTTTTGATTTGATCATAAACTCAGGTAACTGTATGCATGAGATTTCAAGAATTCTTCATGTGCTAGATTACTTATTAAATTTCACTTATTAAAATTCTCAATAGGTGGACTGGTGACTTTAAATCACCCCTAGATGTGATTGAGCATGTGTGGTGCGCTACGATCAGTTGGGATTATTAAGGGTGTATTACTGCCAGAGTTGGCATCCACCATGACTCTGATCATGATAAAGCCCTTAATGAAGATAATACAACGAATGCACAAGAGAACAAGGTAAATGAGCTAAAATACAAATTTGAGTTGATTTTGGTAAACATACTGTTATGAAAAGCTTTGAAATGTTGAACCATATGCTGCAAGATGGTCAAAAGTCCTAAACAATAAAATGGCATTTTTATTTAGTTGGATGGCTGCCTAGCCTGCATCAGATGAACAAATGGTAGGGTATGTAGCAGGTGGAGAACTCGAATAGCGTAGCCCCATACAGAATGGGTGGTGAATGATCTAAAGGGCTAATGACAAACATGGCACAGCTGAGGCATATATTGGTTTGGTTGCTCTCTCTGTCTCTCTCTCTCCAAACAGTACATTTAAAATGAACCTTTAAGCAGAAAAGCAGGAACAGGCAAGCTGCAACATTAATCCTTTTAAAAAAGTTATTTATTGGAAGAAGTTTTACATTTTCGACTGATTACTGTAAGACGAAAGCTCAAATAAAGGAAGCAAATAATGTACTGTATAATATGCACTGGATTCTCTCTGTCTGCTGCGCTCTTGGATTGGCATACTGTCAACATTGCTACAAGGACATTTACGTAAGGGGCTGCATTAAATCCCTCCGACTTCCAACCACTCCGGAAGGAACTGTGATTCACAAATTTCCAGAGTTAGTGTTTTTGCTAATTAGCTGCCTGCAATATACAATTTACAATGCACAGAGCTCTGACCTCAACCCAACTGAACACCTTTGGAATGAAGAGGCTCCCTGATACTGAGCTGTCTCATGAGGAGGGTATTATAATATCAAAGAGGGAATATAATTTGGAATGGGATGTTTAACAAGAACACATGGGTGAGATGGTCAGGTTTCCACAAACTTTTTTTTACCATAATATGTGTACATGTGCCGGACTCTGAGCGACAATTTTAGCATCTGTATAATAAAGGTTAAATTGTATGCTAAAATGTAGAACCCACAGAAATAGATTTGTCATACACATACTGTATACATGCTTGTGCAGCAAATTATACTTCCTGGCAAAAAAAAGTTGCCCTTAAAGACGTCTATCTGAGAAAAAAATGACATAAGAAGTCACATCTATATTTAATAGTAGAAACAAGGGCAATGTGGTGGGAATTCACAGGTTTGGGAATAAATAGCTGTGTTGCCATGAGAAAACCACTTGTGAGGCTAATCAAAAGAAAAAGGATTAATTTTGCTAGGAGCATAAAGATTGGACTGAAGCAATGGAAAAGGTCAAGTGGTCTGATGAGCTCAGATTGACCCTGGTCCAGAGTGATGGGGTGCATCATGGTAATAAGGGAAGCACATGAAGCGATGCACCCATCATAAATAGTGCCCACTGTACAAGCCTCTGAAGGCAGTGTTATAATCTGGGGTTGCTTCAGTTGGTCAGGTCTAGACTCAGCATAAAATTAAGTCAGCTGACTACCTGAACGTATCACCACACTGTGTGCCGTAATTAAAGCCTAAGGCAATTGAACAAAATGACTTTTTTGGAGGCCAGGTAAAGTGCATAAACTGCTTTTCAGTGTAGCTTATATACAGTAGGGTGACTTTGACCTTTAGTCAACATTTTCAGCTAGGAACCTAGTGCTCCACTGCTGACTCCTTATTGCACATCATATAGCTCCATTATTAGAAAGTAAATCCAGATTCACTCGAGGCAGTGAAAAGGTAGATGTGTTGCCAAGATGGAAGCAGCAGACCTGGCCTTTGATATAAGATTATTTGTGGTTCAAAAAGAAAAAAAAATAACTGGAGCATGATTCCTTCATTTCTGATTCACTCTGAATATGGGTAGAGGCTTTCTCATATCTCACTAAGCGTCAGTGCGTTCAGCCATACAATTTCTTTTTCATGAGACAATACACCAGTATAGTGAGGGTATGATATGATACAATATATGATATGCAAGACAAACATAGAGCTTGGGATGGAACAACATTACCACAGCCAGCATTAAATTTTCAGTATTTGGCAGAGTGTGCATCTATGGGTAAATTTTTGGGCATCCATCTTGACAGTTTGATTGACTTTAATTTGATGCGCATCCAAGATGTCTATAATCGGCATCACGGTTTTCACTGTATTGGACTAATGTCAGATGAAGGCAGTAATGCTCTATCAACTATTTAGTAATGAGTTTTAATAGGAATTGATTAATCTGTTTCTCTTATTATGTAATGGCTAAATCTTCAAGGTAATTGTGCTGTAGGTATTAACTGTGCAAGGTAACTGTGTCGATAATACAGTATACATTAAAATGTGTGTGTATATATATATATATACAGTACACACAAATATGTGTGTGTGTGTGTGTGTCTACTGTGAGATGTATTGTGCTGAAAGGTTAATGAGAAGCTTAGGAGAATGAGTTGCTTAAATGGCTCTGAAAATAAGCTTGTTCAGTCAGGGCGCTGCGTCTTATACGTTCATATAAGAATGTGCAGTCTGTGCATTTGTGTGTGCATGTGTACCGTGGCATAGCATTCTTTCTGACAGCTAGCAGTAGGATTTGACATCTTCCCAGCTGCTATTGTCACTCTTCAGAACACACACACACACACACACACACACACACACAGGCTATTAGCTCCTTATTTACATGCCATATGCACATAGCACACCCCAATTTACCCTCATATACATCTAATTTACAGGAAACATGTTCCACGGAAATATTGAGCCAATAAATGCATTAAGCGGATCATCCACACACAAGGAAAATGCTGCAAGTATAAATATTAAAAGTAATATGTTTTGTAATTACATTGTTAAAGACAATTGTCAGGTAAAAACTGTTCTGCTTTACTTCTTCCATAGTTGAAATGCAATTTATTTTACTCTTTAATTTTAGTGCTAGTGGATTTTCTAGCTTTTTTAAGACTGCATGTTAGTGAACAAAAGTTTAAATGTTCTATATAAATTTCACAAGATATTTTGCCTTGGTTAAAGTAGTAAATGACTTAAAGATGGCCTCTGATCAGGGTTGTTTCTCCTTGCCTATTGTATGTTGGTTGACATTAGTGTAGACACCACTGATCATTCTAATCTCCATAATAGTTTTAATTTTCAGTTTTGTAATTTTATTAAAACTTTATCAGAACGATAATTAAACATAACTGTTAGATTTAAATTCTGTGTTATTCTTAATTATCTTTGTTCCATGCACGGGACATGCTTTTCAGCAAATTCAGATTAGAGACACTGGCTTAATAAAGTTGAGGATTGTGTAAATAACATTAGACACTGGATTTTTATTCACTTGCTTCTGACAAAAGAGAATTACTAGGATCACATGCAGCTAGACATAAGATCTCTGAATACATATTTACTCTGTATGGCCTTTTAGTTGCAATTACATTAAGTGCAGCAGTACAAGAACATGGGGTGTTTATTGATTCCAGCCTTTTTATTTGAGACTCATATTAACAATATTACTGTGATAGCCTATTTCATCTCAAATATTGTTAAGAAACATTATGCAGCATCTTTTCAAACTGCTCACTCATGCACCGTTAGGGGCGGTGTAAGACACTCGGAGGACAGCGCTATCCACTCCTTCCGCTTGCGTGAGTTCACAGATGCCCCTGATTGGCTGTAGAGCCATAATTAATGTGGGAGCACTAAGTGGCTCCCATCCCACCCTGCTGAGAGAGCTGGGCCAATTAGCTCTCTCTAGACCCTTGGCTGCGAGAGGCTACAGCATTGAACCAGTGATCCCCGGATGATAGGGCGAGCACTTTACAGCTGCGCCACTCGGGGGCCCGTTAGGTTGGATTATTGTAAAGCCATGCTGTTTGTAGACTCTTTGTTCTCTCTCTCTCTCTCTCTCTCTCTCTCACTCTCTGTTGATCTCCACATACTACTTCTGAGATACCAGTTAAATTCTCTCTCCTTCTCTCCAGACCAGCTTGATCCACCTGAAGGCCTTCCTTTGGTTTGGAGATTTGAAAATCTCTAAGAACTGAAGGATGGCCCCACATGGACAGTCTGAAAATTGCCACCCAATAGAAACATAAAAAACATAAAGATGGCTGTGGGGCTGCAACTGTCATTAATCAGTTAATAACTTTAGTTTGATATAACTTTAGGGTATATCTATTTGGCAATGACTCTGATACTTGTAAGTTGCTCATAAACAAATCAAGCATAACATTACAATGGGCATGGGTTAGCCTTTGGTGCCCATGTATTGTATAATTGAAAATCAATGTTAATGTGTTAATGTTCACATTATGGCAGATGGGTATAAATTTTCCTTTTTACAGAAGATTTGCTTGCTCTATAGTATACAGTAATAAAAGGGAATTATTTACAA
>JAQMYK010000012.1:27210632-27221620 GCA_030014345.1 Clarias buthupogon | reverse complement strand
ATATCTTATGTCTGTAATTTTCAGATTTCTGTAATACTGCTTTGTAAAATTTAAAGTTTGACACACAAGCATCTGAAGACAGCTCCTGTATCCTTCCCTGTGGATATTATAAGTGAGCTTTCAACAAAATAGCTTCCAGATCCAGCAGAAGGACAATAGATAGAGCTGACACCCAGAGCCAATGGAAAAATCTTGTCATCACCTACATGGCTGGTGTCCAAGATTTTTGGAAAACCCCACATACTGTACCAGTTCACTTCAAACTCAACCAAACAGAGAAGACTTGTTAACCCCAAAGACTGGACACCAAACCATTGGAAGATAAATATATTATATACAGTCCAGTGCAGTGAATAGTGTTCTGAGCTCTATACTAGAGAGACAAAACAACCTCTTCGAGGGAGCATGTACTTTACCGGCACAGAAGGAGCAACATCTCAGGACCAGAATCGGCAGTTTACCTTCATATGAAGGACAAAGGACAGACACTTGAGGACAATCATTTAAAAATATTAGACAGAGACACTGTTGGGCAATTGACCAAGGCTCTTAACCCTGTCTTCTCCATTGGCACGGCTCACCCTGTGCCCTGACCGCAGCATCCTACAGTACACTGGAATAAGGAATGAAACACTGTACTGTATGTGTGACAAATAAAAGCTTAACTTAAATAAATATACATTTATTTCAGGGGTGAAAGGGATTGCATTGACATGCTGCAGAACAGAGAGGTACCTTATGAGCTGTATGCAGTACTGGTAACAATCATTATTACTGGGAGGAGGAACAGGGCTCTGCCCCATCCACCTCTGTGTGGATTCCCCTCGAATACTTTGCCTTTGACCTGAAGCATGAGTCTATTTAACTGTTAAGGGAATAGCCATTGAAGCAAGACACTGGAAAACATTATAATTTCATGACTGGGCATTTGAGGTGGGAAAAACTGATAGAATGGCGTGCGGGATTCCCCTCGCAAACTTAGTTTGCAGTCTAAGTAAAGTCAACATTCATGCGTGTGTGTGTGTGCAAAAGTCTATAAATAACACAATAACTCCTCTCCTCCTGGATTGGTTTGCCTTATATTGTATATTTGTGTTAAAGGCATATAGGACTTACTTTGTCTGACTTACGAACAAATCTGACTTAAGAACATGCTCCTGGAATGGAACTCGTTCTTAAGTAAGGAACAACCTGTACTCAAAAGTTCTGACTTTTCATAACATGGGTCATAACTCCAGCTAGGGATTGGGATTAAACCCAGAACTTTTTATTGTACAGGAGCAAGTCTCATGATATCTTAGAATTTATTAAGTGTCGAAAAGTTGATCTAACAGAGAAAATTTTAATCAGTCCCAAGAACAATAGTTGTAATAGTACAACAGGGACACATGGCCTCTAAATTAGTTGTGAAGTACTGTAGCAAGCACCCCTTTGAGGTCACGCATTGAATCAGAGAGGTCAACTTTATAATAATGGAAATGGACTTTTATAGAAATATGGTACCTGTACCTCCTGAAAACTGTGGTTCCAATGATGGAGGTCCCCAGGAGGGCAAGCTATCTACAGCCTGTAGGGGCAGTGAGTGTATGCGGCAGAAGAGGCATAGTCGAGCAATGATTCTCATCTGCATTAATGCCATCATTCTACATTCTACATATGTATTTCTCTGTGATTTCAGTAACTGTCGTAACAAAATAGAAGGTGGCTTTGCTTGACTTGAACTTTAAAATTGATTGAGTAAAAGCTGAGTTATCGATGGCCAATCTTTTTTGGTCTGTCCATTTTTGTCTTGGAGTCTTTATAAATGGGTTACAAATGCACTCAAAATAAATGGAAACGTTCTTGAAATTCCACCTACAGACTTAATCTGTGAACACACACTGAGTTTTACAATTATGTGTACTCTATATTACGGCTCTGTTGTAACCTGCCTGGCAGCACAGTGGTGTTGTGTTTAGCACTGTCATCTTGCACCTCCAGGTTCCTTGTTCTCCCAGTTTCCTCCAGGTACTCTGGTTTCCTCCCACAGTCCAAAGACAGATTAGGCTGACTGGTGTTCCAGAATTGCCCGTAGTGTGTGAAGGAGCGTTTGAGTATTTGTATATGTGTATGCCCTGCGATGGATTGGCACCCTGCCCATGGTGTACCCTGCCTTGTGCCCTAAGCCTACTGGGATGGGCTTCAAGCCCCCCACTACCATGTACACAAGATACAGTGGTACAGAACATGAATGAGTGAGTAAGAATGTAACCTGCCTTGTTTTTGAAGTACTTGTTTTTGTAATTTTGTAATTCTGTGTTCAGCAATGTGATTTTAGGCATGACTTCGTCAGAAAATAATTTCAATGATAGCTCATGGTTTGATTATATCCCATTTTATCCATATACAACCTGTCATGAAATGTGCATAGGAACATTATCAATAAAATTAAAGCTTGGAAGACAGTAACAGTCATCAATGTCTCTAGTGGGTGTTTAGTTAGTTTAGTGTTTTTCTAGAAAAACTAGAGAACAGATCACATTTAAATCAAACTTAAATCCACATTAAAGAAATGTGATTTGTGTAATTTAATCTACACATTTTGTCTGCTACCATTTCTCATAAGGGCTTAAAAAAAAGTTGGACAGTGCACACGACAGTACAAGCGACAGCAGTAGCCACGAGAGACAAATTACACGCAATCCGAGTGACTTGTTGCTTGCTCGTGTAAATGTGGCATACAGAATTCTCAGGAGGAGTTGTTTCATGCTCCGAGCTACACTGTTCTCTAATCTTGCTTTTGTTTTGTGATCTAGATGCAAGTGCTGACAGATGGATATGCTCTTTCTGCTCAGCAGGGCACCAAAGATGGAAGCCCTGGAATACTCTATTGCAGACACACCCAAACAAATTGTTGTTTATATTGTTTGTAGGTCCCAAAAATAGCAAAAGTAATAGGGAAGCTTCGATCAAACTCATGGACGCGGGTGGGGTCTCCGTGGATTTGTTTGGCACATCCCGTTGGTGATCAACTCTATTGGGATCTGGGGATTTTGGTGGCCGGGTCAATGGCCTTGGACTCTTTACCTGTCAGGCCATCTGTGCTGCAGACGGTGGTCCATTGGGTGTTCTGGTGCCTTACTTTCATGGCCAGCATTGACTTTGCTCTGCGAGTTGTGCTGCATTGGCCCTTCTGTGGGATCAGACCGGACAGATTAGCATTTCCTCTCCATGGGCAAAAATGGAGCCCACGATCATGTCACTAGTTTACTGATTGATAATCAGTGTTAATGTATTAATGCTGTGTGTTCATGTTATGGCTGAGCATTGAATGTATTGTGTATCTGAATAGACAGTGTATTTTTGGTCAAAACAGGGAACCCAGTATCTTGTTCAGTAGAGAAGATGATTATTCATGCTTTCTGTTTCTGCTCTTAACTCTCTTTTCACTCTTGATTTACATCTTTTTATTTCAGTTTTAAGGAGATTTATTTTTAAAATTTGCACCTGCTTGTCTAATTTGTCTCCTTTTAGGGAACTTCACCGCCCGTCTAACTGCGAATCAAGTACACTCACCATCTACTTTATGAGGAACACATTTACACCTGAACACTGCATATTCAGTCTTTTAATCAGCTAATCAGGTGTCATTGGAGCAATGCATCAATGTAAACAAAAACAAACAAACAAACAAACAAATAAATAATTGACAAAAGCTTCAAGTATCATTCACATCAGAATGAAGAAAAATCTTGATCTCGATAGCTTTGATTGTGGCATAGTTTCTCAGAATACACAAAACACTGACCTTGAGGTAGATGAGACACATTTCCAGGAGATCACATCATGTTCCACTCCTGTTAGCCAAGAACAGGTATCTGAGGCTATCATGGGCACAGATTCAGCAAAACTAGACAACTGAAGATTGGAAAAATATATCATCTGTTTTTTCCCCAGCCTTCAACTGTCCATTATTTGCTAAGATTTCTTATTCATTATTCATTATCCAGCTCTGACTTTACGATCAGAACTCTGTTTTTAAAGGTGGCTTTCTTTATAGCAGCTGGCCAAACATCATAAATTGTATTTTTAGTGAAATTTGGCTCTCATAAACAGTGAAATACACACATACACGCACACACACACAGAGCTCTACAGACAAACACGCATGCACACACCTGGTAATTTAGCTAAAGGCTATACATTTTGGGCGCTCCCAAAACAGTACAATTGACAACAGTAGCCACAAGAGACAAATTAAACGCAATCCGAGTGACTGGTTGCGTGCTGGTGTAAAAGTGGTGTACAGCACTCTCAAGAGGAATTGTCCCATGCTCAGAGCTGCACTGGTCTCTAATCCCTCTTTTGTTTTATGTTTTGTCCAGACTGTGACTTGACTGTTTGACTATCAACTTGTGCGTTCATTACATTTCTTTTAAGGATTTTGGGAAGAATCTGCAAAAAACCTTTGTTCGTGACAAACATATATGATTCACTTTTCTGTTTGTTACTCAATGATAAGATTCACTGTTTGCATCATTATTCAGCATTAATTATTTTTGGGCATTAATCCTTAAAAACAAATAATTATTTTAAATGGTATCTTTTTTTATAGCGAATGTTGTAACACACAGAATGATATTATTAAATAAACCTTGCTCCTAATAACAGTTAAACACACACACACACACACATGCACCTTGTGCTACAAACACATTCACACATCTCTCATAGTTTATGGACGTGGGCATAATAAGCAAAGTGCAAGAGTTTTATTAAGATGAAGAGATGTTTTATTTCTCTGTAGAGTTCCTCAGATGTGTGGACAGATTTACAGCTGTCTGTAGTGTGTATGTTTGGCCAGTTTATTTCTCAATATAATAGGTTATTTTATCTACTGATGAGTGATGGTTAGAGCTTTTTGTTACAGCAATAACAAGTATCTATGGTTCAACAGCTGGTGGTTAATACCAAAAAGAATGGGGTTTATATGTGTGCGTGCGTGCGTGTGTGTGTGTGTCTGTGTGCATGCTTGCGTAAACACCTCTGGAGCACAAGCTATTATAGACTAATCTATGCTGTTTATATAGGGCTGTCCTACTGCTGCTGGCCATCTACATAATGGATGGCAATAAGAAAGAAATATCCCTTTTCTCTCAAACTATCCATTTTGTATGCAGGTGTACAGTATATGCGTGTTGTTTTCCATGTTCTCACCTGCAATGGGTACACACTGAGAGCTTCTGTTATAGAAAAATGAAAAAGAGAAATGTGTTAGAGAAACACTTCTCCAGGGCTCTAAACCTGGACTGTAGCCTTTAATATAATTCTAATTTTTAGGGGTCTTTCCTAAAGATTGCTGCCATTTGTACAGCAAATTGACACATTCTCCTTCATAAAAATGTAATGGTTTGAGGATATCAGTGGGAGGGTTGAGAATTTGGCAAATATTGCCCTAATTTGGAGGTAATCCTTGAGGCAGGAAGGGAGCATAAATATTCTGCTCCACTAGTACGGCTTCTCTGTCGCTTTGCTTGAAAAGGTCAGACTGCAGGAGGAAAGTTGTGTTATTGTTTATTAAAAATATTTCAGGTTCAGTGCCAAATATGATTCATGTTTTGAGGAGCTGTTTGTGTGCATCTGTTGATCTGTGTGACATTCGCTGCAGAAGTCACTGTCCCTCTGATCCACAGCTGCGAGCTTCTCACTTTGACTTTCTGTAGACTTTTTGACTGTTATCTGACATCTGCTAGAACTGAGTATGCAAAATGTAAAGGCTGAATGATTTGCAATATTAACTCATTATGTACATGTTTAGTTAATAACATTTGGGTAATATACAAGAAAGTACCCTAAATCAAAGTTAACATTTTTTGAATATGTGCCACCTCATTTCTACATATTTTGCTTCCAAAGAGATAAAAAATGTTTGTATTTCTTAATGAAGTCATGAGGAATAGTTCTTCAGGAATCCATGAACGACTTTCTTGGCTCTCATTTTTTTTTTTGACTCTCCTTTTCAGTCCACTCCCTGTACCTGATCAGTTTCACAGGACTTTTTGTTTGTTAAACCCCACAATGACTTATTAATCATTCAAGCATAAAAAAACATTTAACTTAAAGCATAAACTATTGAGAAACAGGTGCAGATGATAACAGACTTCTGACTTGTGATTACTATACTGGTAGCTGAGTGGCTGGAACGGATAAGAAGGGAAATGAGGTTGCTGCTGAGGTAGTTACATAAACAACTAGTTTAAAGACTGTATCTTTAGGCATTTTAGAGCCTGTCAGTAATGAAGAATATGAAGAAATGGGGTGTCTTGATAAATTTTATTAGCTTTATTACTTTTATTAAATATCTAATCTCATCTAATACTATTTTTCACGAAGACAGTTGTGGCCTTAGTGGTAATATATTTATTATATAATAAAAATATTAGGCAACTTGTTTTCAGATAGTTTCACTTACTGAGCTATATTTTTCTGCAATAAAACCAAAATATTTTACATATTAAGTATTTTAAAAATTGCTTATTTTTTATTGTAAAATGTATATTGGAAATATCTTAAAATTGTGGTGTTGTATTTAGCCCTTCTAAATCAATACTTTGTAGAACCACATTTTGCTGAAGTTACAGATGCAAGTCTTTTGGAGATTGTCTCTACCAGCTTTGCACATCTAGAAAGTGAAATGTTTGGCCATTCTTCTTTAAAAAATAGTTCTACCTCAGACAGATTGGGAGGAGAACATCTGTGAACAGCAGTTTTCAAGTCTTGCTACAGATTCTCAATTGGATTTAGGTCTGTACCTCTGCTCTTCCATAAAGGCCAGATTTGTGGAGTGCATGACTAACAGTTGTCCTGTTGACAGATTCTCCCACCTGAGCTGTGGATCTCTGCAGCTTCTCCAGAGGTACCATGGGCCTCTTGGATGCTTCTCTGATTAACGCTTTCCTTGCCTGGCCTGTCAGTTTAGATGGGCTATGCCTTGTAAGGTTTGCAGTTGTGCCAAACTCTTTCCATTTTCGGATGAAGGATTGAAAAGTTCTCTGTGAGATGCTTGTGATATGTTTTTTTTATAACCTAACCTTGCTTTAAATTTCAACACACCTTTATAACTGACCTGTCTGGTGTGTTGGGCTACAGTACATGATGCTGTTTGTTCACTAATGTTCCCTAACAAACCTCTGAGGGCTTCACAGAACAGCTGTATTTATACTCCAATTAAATTTCACACAGGACTCTATTTACTACTTTTAGTTAGGGGCATCAGAGTAAAGGATGCAGAATACAAATGCATGCTTGCTCAAAATGTAGATTTTTATTTGTAAAGAAAAAAGTTCATTTTACTTCCACTTCACAGTTATGTGCCACTTTGTGTTGGTCTATCACATAAAATCCCAATAAAATACATTTATGTTTGTGTTTGTAACATGACAAAATGTTTTTTAGTTCATGGGGTATGAATACTTTTGCACTGTACTGTACAATTCATTTACTTACAGATATGTTGTTGACACGGACCTGCCTTGAATGTGGATTTAATGTGAGATTGTCAGCTCTCTGTTTAAAATCCAAGTACATGTAAAATAATTTTTGTAGGCAACTGTCTCAGTCTAAATAATCACTCTCTTCTCATCTGAAACTCACTATGGAAAGACAGCGATGAGGAATGAGAAAGGAAGGGATGAAAGAGAAGTAGTGGTTCTCTGCCTTGCCCTTGTGGGGGAAGTGTATGCAGTAAGTTCTCTCTATGGTATGATAGTGTGTGCGTGCATGATGAGAGAGACGTGCTGAACTACATTCTGCTCACTATCGGCCCTCTTCTAACCCTTCTCCCTATCTTGCCAGTGATGTATCGCCCTGGCTTTGCTGTTAGATGGAGGACTGTGGTGCTCATTAAGATTGTGGCAGATAGAGCAAATGGGGAAAAGGGAAATAACACAGATGAAAGGGTGAAAGCAGAGAAAAGATAAAGCATTTGCTTTTTGGAATCGTTCCACCTCATTGTTTTCAACCTTCCTTTTGTTCTTCCTCAAATGCAGTCATTGCTGTCCCAGCCTTCAGTGTCCTTGTTGAATCTTATTATGATGATTTCTGTGCTGGTGTTAGGTGCACATGATAAGCATACATGGGTTTGTATATAAAAAGGACTAAGGATCAGAAATTGGGTTTATTTTTTATCTTAATATAGAAAATAGTAAATAATGTATATTTACTATTACTATAGTATTAACATAGTGTAGTATAATTATTAGATATAAGGGGCTTTTAAGTCGAACTAGGACTTGTGACGAATTTTGTCATTAATGAAGGCATAAAACTGATGTCATTTATGGAAGACTTCAAGCTCAGTATGGTGATGAGACTCTTAGCTGCAGTAAAACATTTGAAGGGTGTTACAAAGAAGGCCCTTTGACAATGACAATCCCGGCTGAGATGGCTTGGAGCCCACTGCAATCATTTCCTGTGAACATTCAGTGATTGGAATGCCTGATCCTTGGAAATCAACAGATACATTGTTACTAACTTATGAAAAAGATGCAGCAGTCTTTGGGAGCTGTAAACACAATCATTTACGTACACCACAACTTCATTACAGAAACTCAACTAGGAGTTATTGCCACATCCTCCAGTATAGTCCTGATCTCGCTCCAAGCCATTTCCACATGTTTGGTTCTTTAATACATATAAGTAGCAGTCACGTTCTCTACATCTCTGTTTCTGATCATGGCTCCAGTGTACTGAGAAAACCTACCTTGATGGTATCTAAGCACTAGGAAATGCTGTGATAAGTGAATTAGTGGAGCAGGGATTATATCTAAAATAAAGGTAGTTTCAATTACACAAGTTTAAAGTACTTTGTTGGAATTAAACTTTAACTGCCTACAGATGTCAATGTATTAGGTGTGTAACTGAATACAAATATATGATTCAGACAGCACATTTTAAAAGAATATGAATATAGATACAAAAAAATGGCAGAGAAGTCAAGTTTTGTGTTATTTTAGACATCTTGGCAGCTTAAGTTTAAACAGAAGAAGCTACAACAAAAAGTGAACAACTTGCTGACGCATGTGGGAGCGTTGCCAGGTTTCAGCAAGATCCCCTTGGGGCGATGACTACTTCGCAAAAAATTTAAGAAAAACATTTAAAACTACATTTAAACATTTAAAAGAAGCCCCATACACTCCCCACCCTGACTGTTTTTTTTCCTTCTATTTTTTAAAAAGTGTGTTACTTTTTATGAAAAGCTTGATGAAAAACAAGCCGGAAATCAAGTCTTACATTTAATATGAGGCACAAATTTCTATTTAACTATATATCGGTCACCTTTGTGTCATTATTTTAATTTATATTTACGATCAATCCATGTCACAAAACAAATTGTAACTAGTCTGTTTTAAAGAGAAACCTGCTTTTATTAAATGTCAAAATATTTTATTACCCATCATGTATTGTATTGGTATTTATTAATAAAACCTAAAGAAATTAGCAAATTCAGAAATGTCTTACATAAGTCATTTGTAAGTCTTATTTAATATTTAAATAATAGTTTGTCACATAAACTCAAACCATGTCTTTTTCATGCTCTGTGCTCAGTCAGTGTTTGGCTGTAGACATTTCTGTGGAACCCAGTATTAGCCAATACATCCTTACTAGGCTTGCAATTGGCAACTGCAGTATTCAGATAAAACCTCATCCAATACTTTGTATGGGAGACTGTAATTATCTGCTGCTGCTGCTGCAGTGCAGTTATGACATTTCGTATTGACCCTTCTGTTTTTGCCTTTCTTGGATATCAAAGTGATGTGTAATAATATAATGTTTAGGCTATGATTTCGTTCTGCTCAAGTAAGTAATGTAATTGGTCTGCTATTTCTTGATATGGATTCCATCAAGGTAGAAAGTTTTCTCAATATGCCAGAGCCATGATCGGACTACCTGCTTCACATCTGAAATGAGACTCCTAAGAACTTTTTAAAATTCTGGTTTGGCTTGAACGCCCCTGGTCGTAGTCCTGACAGTATCCCTTTATAAGATAAACTCCTTACAACAATGCACATATATCATCATTGCTCTAATTAAAAACAACAACAACAACATATAATTAGAAACTTGTAAATACAAACTACAATTAATTCAATTAATATTCTAAAGTGTCTATAATACAGTACATCTACAGTATAATGTATGTGTGTACAACACATACATTGGTGGTGTCCAACAATTTACATGCAATCAGCCACAGAAGCTGAAATCTTATCATTTATCTACACAGGAGATGTGGAGCCGTTGGGATTATTATTGCCTAGCTAGTGAGTGTTATGCAGATAATCTGTGTATAGTGATAGGTCAGTGGGCGTCCAAAATATGCAATACTCTCCTTTGAACAGTTAATGTTGGGATGTATTTGCTACTCTTGATCTATACAGCTTTCATAACGGCTTTAATCTAAGGTACTGTTTGATGACTCTAAATGAACTTCTCCTCTGCAGCGGAGGTTAGTGTTGGTGTTGCCTTTCTGAGAAGGTCTTCATGGGAGCCAGTTTCATCATGGTGCTTGATGAGTTTGAAATACAGTATGTACTTGACAATACTGTTCTTGCAAGAACTATTCCAGAAAGGCTTACCTCCGTGTCTCAAAATAACAAATGACTGTTGTTGTTGTTACATAATTACCTAATTCCATATGTATTGCTTCATAGGTATGAAATCCCCAGTATTGTTGTAGAATGTAGAAAATAAATCAGTCACTCACTCATCTTCTATACCGCTTTATCCTGTAATCAGGGTCGTGGAGACCTGGAGCCTATCCCAGGAGGCTTAGGGCACGCGGCAGGGTACACCCTGAACAGGGTGCCAATCCATCGCACGGCACACACACACATACACACCCATTCACACACTACGGGCAATTTGGGAACTGCAATTAGCCTAACCTGCATATCTTTGGACTGTGGGAGGAAACCGGAGTACCTGGAGGAAACCCACCAAGCACGGGG
>JAQMYK010000012.1:27159155-27170220 GCA_030014345.1 Clarias buthupogon | reverse complement strand
TGTGCCTTTCCAAATCATGTCCAATCAACTGAATTTACCACAAGTGGACTCCAATTAAGCTGCAGAAACATCTCAAGTATGATCAGGGGAAACAGGATGCGCCTGAGCTCAATTTTGCAAATGCTGTGAATACTTACGTATGTACATGTGCTTTCTCAATTTTTATTTTTTTAAATAAATCTGCAAAAATCTCAAGTAAACTTTTTACATGTTGTCATCATGGGGTGTTGTGCGTAGAATTCTGAGGAAACAAATTAATGTAATCCATTTTAGAATAAGACTGTAACATTACAAAATGTGTAAAAAGTGATGCGCTGTGAATACTTTCCGGATGCACTGTATATGTGTGCATTTAGTGTGCAAATTATAATGAAAATGTCAGAAAAAAATAATAGAATAGGTTTACTTCCAATGAAAATGGTACCGCTATGTTCAAAATATTTAACTGGTTCCTCATACAAAGTGTTTATAAGAATGTGTGGGAATGTGTGTGCAGCAATGCACCGTTGTTTCATGTTAGGAGTTGCTAGGACATAGAAATGTTTGGGGTTGTATTAGATTATACAGTGTAGAGGTCTGTTGTAGATGAAAGAGCAGGTGGTTGAATTTAAGAGCTCAAGAGCATTCCTTCCATCCCCATCATCAAACTTTGTAGTGGTTTTGGTAGTCTAAGCAATGTCATATAGAGTATGCACGATGATTATTTTCAGTGCAGTGGCCTATACACAAGAAAGGACTGTATCTTGACATTTAGAAATTAAATAAATGAGAGAATGAAATAAGCTTAAAGAGGTCAACAGCTCATTACAAGTAGAAAGTGATACTTTTAGTTTCCACAGAAAATGCAAATACATGACACCATGTAAACACACTCCAAAGTCTGCAGAATTTTAATCGGCCAAAAATAAAAGTGGTTGCAAAAACAATTCCTTGACACTTTCTGCTTGCTTTTCTTGTACTTATTTAATATTTGCACATAAGTATACACATAAAATACATAGATAATTTCAGTCTCAATCAATCCTTGAGGTTTTTTATGCTACACCGGCGCTAGTGTGAGTGCCACTCGGGGAGGTGTAAAACAAGATTGCACATTTAATACACCGCAAATTCACTTTCTTTTATACTAATATAACCTCTCCTCACCTTATTTCTGGCAAGCTACATTCATTATGTATGTGTTTTGAGAGTGCTTTTTAAAAAACATCACTGCTCAATCTACCCTACCAGCACCTTTTTTACAAACATCACCTTGTGTTTTTTCTTCTTCTCCTCCTCCTCATCCTTTAATAAAAAAGCCAGAAAACATTATAAATAGGAGAAAATATTATGACTTTTTTCCCTGTAACATATCTTCAGTATAATATAATGCCTTTGATAAGCCAGAGTTTAGGCGGGTCTTTAATCTTATTCATCCCTGACTGAAATCTAAAAGAATAATGTGTTGGTTGTCCTCCTCCTTGTTTTTCATTGAGACGGAAGTGATGAATTAAAAGCACAATACATCCCACCTAAGGCCTAATGAATTCAGATAATAAAGGTGACGAGACAAATTGACTCTTTATTCTTGCTCTTATTCTGTCTAGGGCTTTGTGCCATGAAAAAACATTAAATACCCGAGTCATCTTTAATTGCAATGAGAAGACCGACCTTTGCACTCATAAGACATTACATTATATTCCTTTTCACAGGTATGATGATGATCATTATTATTTTTTGCTGAACTTCTGAAAAGACTGACAAAGAAAAGATTCATTCACTGATTGCGAAATTGAAAATGATGACAAAATCATGCTTTGAATCTGATGTGATGTGAATGATGTGATGCATTATGGGTATTTGGGTTATGATAAAGGCAGAAGAATTCTGTTTATGGAGGAGTTTTTGTGATAAACCAGTTAAAAGTGAATCACACAATTGCAGACATTGCTAATATGGGACTCAAAGCACAGACTGCTATCAGAGATGACCCTCATGTTTTTGAACCGAGGAGAGGGAGAGTCTGGGAACCACTGTTGAAGAGTGAGAAACTGTTGGCCTTGGATAAAGTAGATTTTGACCCTATAAGGAGAACCTCCATCTACTGTAATTGCTATTAAGTTTGAGAAAATTGCAGGAAAACCATGTGTTTATTTCATTTAAGCAATTGGTGAGCCAGGAGTCAGGCTTTGTGGAGTTATGAAGTTGTGTATCATCTGTATAACAATGGATATGTATACATAATTTCTAAAGATGTGACCAAGAGGGAGAAGATAGATGAGGAACAGAAGAAGGGCAAGGCCAGAGCTTTGGGAAACACCACAGGTGACTGGGAATGGCTGAGAACAATTATTTTTGTCAGTTAAATGAATTGGGTACGGTCAGAAAGGTATAAAGAGAACCAGATGACAGGGATGTCAGTGAAGCCAACAGCAGCTAAGAGGGTTAGTAACATAATGTGTCAGATAGTGTAGAAGGCTGCACTCAAATCTAGCAGGACAAGAATGGTTAATAGTCTGGCATCAGCAGACCTTAGGAGGTCATTGGTCACCTTCAACAGTTTCGTACAGGGGTACGATGTGTTAATGAAGTGATGAAGTGCTGCTTACAACAGGGACTCTGAAAAAAACTGTTGTTTACATTTAGTTTCTCTACTATGTTTAGTACAAATGCTAAAAATTATTCAAATAGATTATTGTCACCTGTCTTCTGATTATGTACCTGTAGAGCAAACTTTTTTTTTCAGTATTATTGAAATAAAAGGAAGATTTGATATTAGACGGAAATTGTTAAGTGTTAGTGTCTGTTTTTTTAAAGGATACTAGTTATTGCAGATGTTTTGAGGGATGATGGGACAATGCAAGAGAAATGAGAGAGGAGTGACTAATATGAGTTATAAGACAGAAAAGTGAGGGTGTACAGGCTGAGTTGGCATATTATGATTTTTATTTTTATTATGATAATTTTATGTTATGTTATCTAGTTATTTTGCTCTGCCAACATATATCCTTAAGCAACTGGTGAAACTAGCATTGAGCTGGTGTCCGACAGTTAGCCCCTGACATTGAAATTAATAGGGGTAAAAGTAGTCTTAAATTCTTAATAGTACTCTGTAGCCAAAAAGTGAGGAGAATAAACAATGGAAGTCGTGGACAGTCCAGGGAAACTAGACTTCTTAAAATGTTCGCTTACTCCACTTTAAAATATCAGCTTTTCTGGGTTAAATCCCAAATAGCATTAAATCTGTGAAACTACAGTACGCAGGGTGTACAGTACAATACCTTGTTCCAAACACAAAGTAATGCCCTTGATCAGGGATTAGAAATAATTTTGGGATTCATCCTTATGTTTGAGTTTCGTAACTCATTTTAGCCATGAAGAAAATAACACATTTTTAGAGAAAATGTACAATGACTTAGACGTGATTACTAAGGAGACAAAGTGTTGTTTAAGATGACATAACGTTATGAGATGTGCCTACTTGCTAAAAGCGCTTCCATGACTAGTTTTAAATATGGGTTCTTTCAAGGACTTTCTAGCAACCTACTATTACCCATGCTATGATGCAACGTATAGTTAAATGTCCCAGTGCTGTTATGCTCTATATCACCACTCAAGGCACCCAGTCAACCTCATTCTTTCCTCCTGTGGTACATTACAAGAAAAAAAAAAGCTGGTTTCATGAAACCGCAAAATTAACTTTTGTGCTATTTTGCCCATGATTTAATTGGATTAAGTCAATAATACAGTTATTTCTTCCTTTCAGTACAATGATGTTATAATGTAATTTGCTAATGTAAGCCAAAAAAAGGCAACAAGATAAAAGTCTTGCACTGAATAATTCATTTAACTGAAATTATGTATACATATCCATTGTGATTAATATGATTCAGCTGGTAAAAAGTTATTTTACCCTAACTGATGCAATAAGTAGCTTCTCATTTTTTAAACAACCATGTCAGAAGGCATATCCTATGGTCATGGCAAAAATATTACACTGTTTCTGAAAGATCAAAGGTCAAAAACTAAGCAAAGAAAGCAAATGAGATTGCTAAAACTAATAAAATTGGGTAAAAACAGTCAAATGCATTCTTAAAACATGAAATGATATAATGAATAAACCACCATCTTTGAGGAAAGAATGTGGTAGAAAAAGAATCCTGAATGAGTGTTATGGGAGATCACTTAATAAAATGCTTAGTGAAATCAAATTATAAAAAAACAACAGCTGAACTCACAGCTATGGTTAACAGTCAAATTAAGAGCATTTCCACACTCACAATGCAAAGAGAACTCAAGGGACTGGAACTAAACTGCTGTGTAGCCTAAAGAAAACCACTCGTTAGGGAGGCTAATTTGGGGGGGGGGAAAGGCTTCAATTTGCTGGGGAGCATAAAGACTGGCCTGTAGAGCATTAAAAATAAGCCATGTGGTCTGATGAGTCCAGATTGACCCTGTCCCAGGCATCAGGGTAGGAAGAGAGGAGGATAAAGTGATGCACCCATCATGCCTAGTGTCTACTGTACAAGCCTGTTGGGACAGTGTGATGATCTGCGGTTGAGGAAAACAGCGTTTTGCTTGCAGAGGAGGTAGCAAAATGTAAATAAATAATAAAAAATTCTGCCCTTCTCTTACCTCTATAAATAAAAAGTGAGTGGAGGCAGTTTGTGAAATACCACCTGTCAGTTTGCTGTATGTACCCCTGAAGAGTGTGAAACACAGGGTTACGATGTGTTAATGAAGTGATAAAGTGTTGCTTACAACTCTAAAAAAAACTGTTGTTTACGTTCAGATCGTTTAATATAAGTATATAAAATGTATATATAAATAAAACTATTTTAATTTGAGTGCCATGTGTGATCTGTGGAGCTGTAAGAGCAAGTTTCATTTATTATTTCCGACACTGTTGGCTGTGTCACTCTTTCAAAGCTGTATCTTCGCTGTTACTAAAACACTGTACAGTATTAGTCACCTGTGGTGGCAGCATATGACATGTTCATTAATTAACCAGTTACATACCCCCCCCAAAAAAAGTATTCCATTTTTGTCCAAACATGTCTTTTTTGAGCTCTGTGTCACTCTAATATTGTCAAGATTCAAATTGTGAAAAAGTGGCACAGGGAGCATCAGATATGATCTTTGATTGGCCACCACAGAGTCCAGACCTTAACTCCTTTGGCAATCTTTGAGATGTGCTGAGGCAGAGTTTACACAGTGGTCTGACTCTCCAATCATCAGTACAAGATCTTGGAAAGAAATTAACGCAACTCTGGACTGAAATAAATGTTGTGACATCGCATAAGCTTCTTGAAACTATGCTGCAGCCACAATCGAAGCAAAAAGGTACTGTAGTCCAACAAAATATTAAAGTATACGACTTTTTTTTTGGCCATACAGTGTCCGATGTCCCTGCGATGGATTGGCACCCTGTCCAGGGTGTACCCCGCCTAGTGCCCGAAGTCTCCTGGGATAGGCTCCAGGTCCCCCGCAACCCTGAACACAGGATTAAGCGGTATAGAAAATGAATGAATGAATGAATGAGTGTCCGATGTGAATTTGTCACTCACTGGAAATAATTCTGATTAGTAATTTTAAACATGTTTTAACTAAACTTAGTATTAGCAAGAAAATAACTTTTTGATGATATTCTGATAAAATATTCTTTCTTAAATCTAAAATCTGATTTTTTGCATTCCACTTTCTCATAGTGTAGGAGTGGAGAACACATGTCTAAACTCCTCCATTTTGTGATCATGTTGCGTTCTGAGCAGGTTTTCTATGCACTGATTTAACCTGGCATCAAGAAGCTCTACTGGGTTAATTAGTGATTATTAGTTATTTTTATTATTAATATTATAAACTGTGCATCATTAATGGTGCATTTAAATAAACCAAGGTCATGTAAATTGCTCACTCACTCATCGTCTATACCATTTTATCCTGTATTCAGGGTCACAGGGGCCCGCAGTCAGGAGATTTAGGGCAAGAGACAGGGTACACCCTGGATAGGGTGCCAATCCATCGCAGGGCACACACATATACACACACACTATGGCTAATCTGCAGGTCTTTGAACTGTGGGAGGAAACTGGAGAACCCAGAGGAGACCCACCAAGCATGGGGAGAAGATGCAAACTCCATGCACGGGAATCGAGCCTAGCCGGGTATCGAACCCGGGCCCTGTAGGTGCAAGGTGACAGTGCTAACTTGTCAATTCTAATTTTCTTTATAGTCTAACAGTAGGTCTCAGTAAAAATTTATGATTGGATGTGGAACAAATAAATCTTTAATTTGCTTTTGACACAGACGGTGCACTAAGTGTCCTTGATAACCCCTTACTGGATACTAGGCAGACCTAATTAGCCAGACATAATTTTCTCTCTTCTCTCCTTCAGAATGGAGTAGATCATAAAAATATGGTATTTGGGCCAATTGCGCTCTTACAGTGAAAAATCTAATCACATAATAAGAAAAGCTTTGGTCACGAATAGGCTTAAAACACATAATGTGACATGCTCACTGGCAGCACATTTAGTCCCACTGTATGTACTGTATGGCTATTTATTTTATATATATTTTAAACAATTTGTGAAATGATGGAGGATCGTGAACAGTTGCACCTTTTTCTTGTTGGTGAAAGGGGAGACATGCTGCTAGTTGTTAAGATACTTTTCTACACCTGAATTTCCATCAAGACATCAATGAGAGGAACATGGCACGGTGAAGTCCTCAATCTTACTCCTCTCACAGAAATCAATACTACGCCAGCACACACATACAATCATACACACTTCACTTTCAGTGAAGATGTTTCAATTGATCCAAGCAAAATCATGGACGATAAAGCTCTCTAAAAAACACAGAGGAAGTGAAATGGAGGTAACAAAAAAGGACTAAATTGAGCATCTAACTCTAGATATTTGTGTCTCAGATCAATATCGGTTGTCAGTAAAGCGAACAGAAACTATTCACACACACACACACACACACACACACACACACTCCTGTGCAAAAGTCTTAGGCACCATATTATCTTTCGTACAAATTTTGTTATATGTTTATCATGTCTGCGTTATTGTGTATAAAACTATTCAATATTTCCAAACATAACAAAAAAATAATTCTGTAATAAATAATATTACAGAAGAATATTTACATGCCTGTGAAAAAAGCGAAATATTACATAACAGAACAGTTTTCAGATGGAAACAAACAAACAAAGAACTCATTTATATATCTCTATATATTCTTTTTTCTTTTAGTTTTTTTCTGTGTTTATTTTATGTAGAAATGTTTTTAAACTCATCTTTGCTCATGGCTTTGCTCGTAGCTGTTTTACTAAACATTCTGGAGAATATGAGTTCTGGTAACTTTGTCATACTTTTCATACTATTTTCATGCAAAACCCAGGAGCCTACATTAGTTTTTTTTTTTTTTTACATCTGAAATCTGTATTAGCAGTTAATATGTTTCTTTGTTTTCTTAATAGGCGTGCAAATTTTCTTCTGTGATGTTATGTTTATTTATATTTTTTTAAGTTATGTTTGGAAATAGTGAATGTTTGTAAGTGTGACATTAATGCATATATGTTATCCTGATGGAAGAGGGTATTCCCTGCCATCAATTCATCGGTTCACAAACTACCCCAAATCGTTTTGCTCAGTCTGTGGTAGCGAATTGCAGACATGATAAAATAATTTTGTGCAAAGTAATGTCATGTCATTTTTGTATAATTTAGGCTTTTTCATACTTTGTTTTATATGTTGTAATATAAACAAAATACATAAAATTTTTAAATATGTTTCATAGTGATGGAGATCAGATTAATTCTATTTACATGTATTCCTATGGGAAAACTGAATCGGTCTATGAACAAATCGGGTTACGACAAAAACTTAGAAACGAATTAAGTTTGTGAACTGAGGTTCCACTGTACTGCACCTGAATGCACTATGGGAAGAAGCCAAGACAGCAGAGGCAGTGTGATGCTTTGGGCTATGTTCTGCTGGGAAACCTTGGGTCCTGTCACTCATAGATGTTATTTTGACATGTACATGTACCAACACAAACATTGTTGCAGACCAATACACCCTTCATGTCAAAGGTACTCCCTAGTGGCAGTTGCCTCTTTCAGCAGGATAATGTTCCCTGCCACATTGTAAAAACTGTTCTGGAAAGGTTTGGGGAACATGAACATCGGTTGACTTTATTTGTAAATTCTCCAGGTCTCAACCTGATGGAGCATTGTTGGGATGTGCTGGAAAAACAACGGAGGCTCCACATCACATCTTTAAAGAATCAAAAACCAAAAACAGCTTAAGACAGTCTGGCTATTCTTCTTTGACCTCACATTTCTGCCTATAGTAGAATTACAACTCACTGGATGTTTTTGTTGGTGTTCCTTGTTTGTTTTTTCATGCTATTCCAGGGAAAACCCCAGGAGAAGTTTCGGGAATACTCAAACTATCATTTCTGTCACTAGCAACCATGTATTGTCATACTCAATTTTTTGACTATTCTTAGGATTGATATAAAGATAAATATCCATTGCTCTTGACTTGTAGCTGCATAATTTTATGCACTGCGCTACTCCCACATGACTGACTGTTTGGATGAATCTCTGTCTGAATCTCTTCCTGAGACTATTTTTATCTTTATAAGACAGAACTCTTTCAATTGCACAAGCTCACCTCAAGTTTTGATCTCTTTTCATCTTTTGATGCCTATGTGAGTACTAATATAAGACAAGAAAATTAAAACCTAACTCAAACGATATAGCAAACTGTGTTTAAATAATCTTATAATGTTTTCATATAGATTGCATATCTATAGAGTTCTGGAAAAATTTGGATTGATGAAGTTAAACTGCTGTACTTTCAGGATTTTCCATTTTATCTAGCAAAGCTAAACCATGGAATGAAACACATGGTGACTCATCTTCTGATGGAAATTATGTGACTCATTCCAGAGCTCTAAAAATATGTTAAACACTGCATACATCACATCCATTATGATTGCATAAGGTTTGTTATGTACAACATCAATACAATTTTAAAGACTATGTGACAAGAAACACAAAATCCATTTTCATTAATTCAAGTAACATTAAAGTGGAACTCTGTGATGCGACAGTGGAGCTCGGGTGCCATTTTTATTATCACGAAGAAAGGGGGAAAAAAACCGTTTTATTACAAAACTGAAAATATCATGCCATTAAGTCAACCCAGTGTCTGAGGCTCACGGGAGCGGGGGAAGCAGCCCTGCTGCAAATCAACTGCGACATATTGATTGGGATAACATTGAAGACAGATTAAACATTGCAATACAATACTGTTTGTGTTCTTTTCAAACAACTACCATCTCATCACTGTGTCCTCAATAATTGATTAACTAGAATTATAACAGTAGTATAAAGCTTCTGTGACCCTGAATACAGGATAAAGTGGTATAGAAGATGTGTGAATAGAAGTGAGTGAGTATAAAGCTTACTTTCACTATCCACTCCTGTAAAGCAGACCAGAAAGGCAAGGTGGCTCATACTACAGATTTATAATGTTGAGCAACATTATTATGGTCACAAACTTAATTTCTAGCTTTCGGTCATTTTAAACTTAATAACAATACAACATCTTGCATCAAATTATACCTGTTAGAGATGACATTTGATTGGCTCTTAATTTTCCCTATGAAACACAATTGAATCTTGTTTCTGTCACACTGAAATTTGCTTCTAAAATTTGTGATACTATTTCAAATCCTACTGCCTTACCCTTGGCTAGGCTTCAGTAGATTCAAGTATAAAAGCATTAACATGGTTAAGTTCATTTGGATGAGAGCTTAAATTAAGTATTGGATGTTTTATTGCTTTGCATTTTGTTCAAAGAGTAAAGAAATTCTCAGTTAAAGTATCTGTACTGTACATGCTTCTATCAAAGTTACTGAAGCTTTTATTCAAAAGAACAAATAAATGCTTTGTCCACAACTCTCAGTCAGCTTTGAAAAAAACAACTGACTTCTATCACAGAAAATTGCATTTAAGTGGTTACTCAGCTTGGTATTCCATTTTGGGAACTTGGGCAACAATATTATTCTCTACACAATCAACTTGTTTTTAATTTATATTTAAGTTATCCAATTTAGGATCATACAGGGGTTGGAACCTATGCAAGGAACTTAGAGCACAATGAAGGGGACACCCTGGATGGGGTGCCAACCCATCACAATGCACAAGCACATAGAAACAGGCAAACTCCACACTTGCAGACTGGATCAGAAAACCCAACATGGGAGCTGCAAGGGGAAATACTTACCCCTAAGCCACTGCTACTGCCTTGTACAATTCGATTTGCAATGTAATTTGTTGATTTCAGCCTATGTTTAATAATGCAATAACAACTCTGTGAGGCATTATTTCTATGAATAATGATGAATATTTGATCTATAAAAATTTGTAACTGTATACTGTGTACATAACTTACACTACATGGACAAAAGTATTTGGCCAAATCTGCAACGACATAGTATCCAAATACATATACATGGGAGTTGGTCCCTTTGTGCAGCTATAGCAGCTTCCACTCTTCTTGGAAGGCTGTCCACAAGATTTTGGAGGGTTTCTGTGGGAATTCGTGCCCATTCATTCTGTAGAGTATTTATAAGGTCAGGCACTGATATTGGATGAGAAACCTGGCTCGCAATCTCTGTTCCAGTTCATCCCAAAAACGCTCAGGCAATTACATTAAACGTTCCTGTTTAATGTCATTGCATGCTTTCAGTTAGGGTTACTGGCAGTTATGTCATTGTTCAAGTTTAGCTTATTAGCCCTGTTCCCTTATTAGCATTAGTCTGTAGTTACTGGCCCTAAAAAAAGAAAGAAAGAAAATAGTTCAAGGTAATATGTGTTTTTATTAATACTGTGTCATGATACATGATGGAGTAAGTACATTTCAAAAAGCTTACACTGAAAAAAAGGATGTTACATGTACTAAAATGTAATAATAATTTCATGCTTCCAAGATGAACATGAATAAATTATGTTGTATTTGCATGAAATTCAACAACTTAACATGTATTAGATTCAATCATG
>JAQMYK010000012.1:27148887-27159055 GCA_030014345.1 Clarias buthupogon | reverse complement strand
ATTTGGCCACATTTTGATGATGTGGGACCGATGTACACATTAAAATCAAGTAAATTCAAAGGATTATTTTTTTCAGTATACTTTATATGCTAATACTAACCCTTCCTTTCCAATTCACTGTAATCCTGGAATAGAAATGCCCTTCCCCAAACTGTCACCACAAATTTAGAAGCATAGCTTTGTCCAAGATGTCTTGGTATGCTGAAGCATTAAGTTTCCCTTTTACTGGGGATAAGGGGCCTGATCTGAATTCAATAATTAACAACTTGGCCAAATACTTTTGTCCATATAGTGTATATATAAATTGTGCAAATATGTTTTTTTTTCATACAGTATTTGTCGCTGTTTTGTGCTTACTTTGACCTACAGTATGTGTTCTGTAGGACTTTTATGTTGACATTTGGTTCCATATTCCAGTTTGTGCATCACCACAGTCACATGGTCTTAATGACATACACCTGCACCTTGTCCTGTCTGATTAGTCTGTCTATTTTTCAGTTGGTTCTTCTTCCTGTTTAATGTCATTGCCTGCTTCCAGTTAGGGTCACTGGCAGTTATGTCATTGTTCAAGTTTAGCTTATTAGCCCTGCTCCCTTAATTATTAGCATTAGTCTGTAGTTACTGGCCCTAAAAAAATAAAAGAGAAGTTCAAGGTAATATGTGTTTTTATTAATTCTGTGTCATGATACATGACGGTGTAAGTACATTTCAAAAAGCTTACTTTATATTCTAATATTAACCCTTCCTTTCCAATTCACTGTAATCCTGGAAGTGTCTGATTTTTTATCTGCTCTCGAAAAATCCATCCATCCATCGATCAATTTACTCATCCAGACATGTCCAGACCATAACAATTATCAGCAGTTCCATCAGAATAGGAGACTCAGACAACACTACACAGAAAATCACTGAGAAAGACCAGTACTCGTTTATCAAAAGCTGTATGGAGAGTGGCATTTATCAACAGTTCCATTACTGATAGAGTATTGTAAGGCAATATTTATCTACAGCCTCATCAGGCACCGAAACCTTCAGCAAGATTGAACCCATTTGTATTCATGTCTTTTACTGTTCTAGGAAACCATATGCCTTACTATCTCCAAAAAATATTGTCAAAAGTGAAACATTCTTCCATGCAAATCACAAATTAAGTTTGTAGATTCTTGATGAGGTTTAAGTAATTTTGAATTAAGAAATGATTAGCCTATCAGCATAAGAGAATGCATATAAAACACATTGTGCTGCTATTTTTTTAAAACGTCATTTACCTCTTTCTTTTTTTTTCTTTTTTTTTTCCAGATTTATCAACTTTTGGGGGGAAAAAAACCTGAAGTAATTACAAACACAGACAGCAGGGAGTAGGCATAAACCAGCACAGCAATAATGTCTCTCAGAAGTAATGTGCATGCAGTTTAGAAGATCTCTAGGGAGCAGGTAGCCTAAATGGTAACAGAAGATGAGGTAAATGCAGGATTTTAGATTTAACAGAGTGTTAGCATCACATGGGGTCCTGCTGGAGCAGTGCCTAATGGTCTTTCTCCCAGAGGCAATAATGCTTTCACTGTTCTAATCACAAACCTCATTAGACTGAACCCAGAAGCGCAGTCTTGTATACGTCCTCAGTGCACAGCCGCACATGTGCACATAATGCTGTTTAGAGCTCAATGCCGATCATAATTAAATGCCTTCAACGATCATCTAAGTGTTGCTCAGCTCTGATCGATCGCTGTATGTGACCTTATGTTTGTCAATGCCATATACTGTATCAATGTAACCAGAATTCCTTAAAAAATAAATACAATTGAGGTCGTCAGCATGTATGGTAGATCAATAGAAATATGCATGTAATACAGCTAGACTGTACAACTTTTAGGGGCAGAGATTATTACATATGAGATTTCTTCAGTCCTAAGGTTTGCATTTGGTCCAACACTAACCTGTCTCTGGCCTGTCTTTGCCTTCAGGCTCTATAACGACAATTGCTTTAAAAGGGTCAAAGAAAGTTCTTCCTGATCAACTGTACTTGCGCAAACACTTCTGCGTTACACTTATCACAGTTTCTGTCTTTCTGGTTCATTTAATACTGCTGTAATTGTGGAAATTTTTACTCGGTCTCCGAGTGACATTCAGGGGACATGTAATTATTCTTGTAGAAATTATTTTCTGTCTGTATGCCTTCATTATACTTGAACAATTTAGATACTACTTATTAACAAATTCGAACAACCAAGTTATGCTAGATAGTTTAGTGCAATTCAGGTTTTGATGTTGCTTAATTTTTATCTTTAGTTGGAACTAGATGCGACTTGTGATGATAGATTTTAGTCACATATTAAATGATCTGTGTGTTAATAAATCACAATATTTAACAATGTACATTGGGCATATTTAAAACTGCACTACATGCAAAGTGAAGGAAACTGATTTCCTTTTGTATTAGATAGTAGTGGATTATTGATTCTTCGTGGTGCGTAGAGCAGGGGCATTTATAGAGATTCATAGGATCGTATAATATGTTAATTAAATCCTGAGGACTTTGTAATGTTTTGCGACTTAATGTATGCAAGGTTTTGTGGCTCTAGAACATAATTGAATATAGATGTTCTGTTTCCTGATGTTTATCATGATTTGACATCTTTCAGTGTGGGTTCACTTACACTTTCATAAATCCTTCTCACAGGCAGCTGAGTGTACGGGAAAACGGCATCACTGAACAGAATATGTCCCGATTAATCCTGTTTTTCACAGCCTAATGTAAGAGCAGGTGTGTGGAGGATAAACGTAATCTAATAAAGGGAAAGAGATTTATAGTAATTCCAAATTAAAACCCAACTAAAACATCCAATTTTCTCAGTCTAGCCTGGATCCCCAGGGCTTCTACATTTTGGCACAGAAGGTTTATATATGTGGTCTTGGCACTGCAGTGTGGTGCGATGTGCCTGATCTTTGGCACTGTTGCCCCCCTAAGAGCTTAATAGCACAAGCTAGGGCTTAACAACATGAGGAGTGCCTCTGTGTTTGATCCCACAGGTCAGACCTACCATTTGGCAGGAGCTCAATGCTTATAGCTAGAGGAGCTGACAATAATGATTAAATCAATGCGACGGCTAAAATGAAAGCGGTTCCAGGAGCGAGCAGTGTAACGTTGGTCTTGCTCTGATTTAAATTTAAATCCAGTCTGTCTCTGAACAGAAGTAGATTAATGAATGAGATACAGTATGAGGACCGATTATTATGCATGGTAACCCTCTGCTGTAGAGGTAATGGGTCAGACTTGCAAATGCAGAGAAAATGGAGGCAATTAAACAGAAATCAAACTCCAGTGAATCTTCCTCCTTTTGGGAGAGATTGAGCTCTCTGAATGCAGGAATATCATCAGTTTTATGTCTTTAACATTTAATGTAGTATCTTGAGCATTTAATTTAATATCTTGACATATGCAACTGCATCTCATGCAATTGAGAGCAGTTTAACTGTGTAGGTGTTAATTAAAACAAGTCATTGTAATGGGTGTTTATATACAGTCAAAGTGACTTTATTTTTCCAGGAGTGTTATGGGACTATAAATTACTGCTAAAGACATGCTGAAATGGAAACATCTCTTGCTCTCAATGTTGTCTTTGGAGCCCTTGATGATGTCCATGCTTCCTTAATTAATTAATAAGACATGAGGCATGTTAGAGCAGGGAAAAACAAAACCAAACTGTCCTCCAGGACTGGAACTGGCACTAATCCCGAAGCTGTAAAAGCACTGTGTGTGTGGACTAATGGTTGTAATAGTCATATTGAGAGGATTGTGTACTTCTAGAATTTGCAGTGTTTTGATCTAAGTCCTATCTGAAAAAAGATTCTGTTTTAAATCCTCAGACCAGCTTTCCATTATAGACTCCCCAGAGGACCGGACCATAATGCAGCTCTCTTCTTCTGAGCGTCCCTCAGCCCTCATCATCATTTGCAGAGATGATGCATTCATGATGTGTGGGCTGTACTCGGTTTGTACTCGGTTCTTCTCTCTCTCTCTCTCTCTCTCTCTCTCTCTCTTGCTCTCTCTACCTCACTGTCAAGTAAAACTCAGCAGAGCTTTTGTCTCAGAACCTGACCATTAAATATGCCGTAACGGTATTTCAAAACCCATCAATCTCTCGAACACATCTACTGTCACTGTGTATCTCTGGCTCTCTCATGATTTACTCTCTCGGTGTCTCTCTTAAATGGCTTGATGTGTCTGATGTGATTGTGCTTGTATTTAAAAATGTTTAAGTTGTCTCAAGATAATTGTGTAAGACTTAAAACAAAATAAGGCACTGATAATCATCTATCGATTGTTGATTTTTTTACAAATATTTTGAAGTTTTCAAAGGTTTTTTCTTTGATACTAAATATGGGCATGATAGAGGCTGTAGTGTGTGGATATGTGTGTGAGTTTGCAGTCGACTGCCTTGGTGATTAGTCTGTTTGTTCAGTTGTTTGCTCTGCTATCAGGCATAATAAACGTTAAGCACTGTGCAGTGCTCTAGCTAAATGAACTAACCGACAGAGGACAGACCATGACCGAGAGAGAGGAATTTTGTGGTCATGGAGCTCAGGTATAGATGGGCACATATTCACGTGTGCATTCACTCTCTCTCTCTCTCTCTCTTAAGTAGTCTTGCTTTGACACTTGAGCAACAAACAAAAAGTAGAGCACTTATAAGAGTGTTTAACAATACTTACCCTCCTGTCCTTTCTGCACAGTTTATGTGACGGTTTGGTGAACCAAAGGAGCAACACTCTCTCTCTCTCTCTCTCTCTCTCACACACACACACAGGTTTGCGCACTGCACACAAAAGCCAAAAGCATGGTAATAATGAAAGAGAGAACCACAGGGATTAAAGCTTTTCTCTACTTCATTATACCAGCTGTGTGAATTTATTCAGGTTTTACCACAGCTCAACAGAGCTTCTCACAAGCCTGCTACTAAAAATGAAGCTTTTAGTCATTCTTATTTCTGAGTTCACAGGAGTTTACCAAATTCTCTCTCTCTCTCTCTCTCTCTCTCTCTCTCACACACACACAACCTGATTATTGATTTATTCATCTGAAAGCGTATTATTACGTACCTTAAATGATTGACTTAACCACAATCAAATGAATAGTTTTAAGTATAGTATTCTTGGTCCTGTGTGTTAAATAGAATATGACGGCGTTCCTGACTGGCCTTCAAATTTAAACTGTAAATTAATGTATTATAACCTGAATTGATGCTTAAACCACTCCCTTTTTCGTAAGGAGTTATTACAAGCATTTTAAAAATTGAGATTTTATTTCCTTCTATTATTTATACCATCTAGAATCCTGATAATGTGCTGAAAAATATTTTTTTCTCTTCATTATGGCCAGGGTCAACTTTACCAGAGCACAAACATTATCATTAAATGATGGAGCCAGAATAAAGATAAAAATGACCTTAACGTTGCAGTGTTTTTGGGGTCCTAGAGTAACATGAGATGGTTAATTATACTGTATTCATATAAAGTGGCCTATAGGTGCAATAAGTTATTAAGATGCTGCTTGATATTGAAACTGTAATATACTACTAATTAAAAAAGTTAGAAACATGTGCTGGAATTTGTGCAGGTCTTTCATTAGAGATGAAAATCAGAGATGCAATATGTCACGCTGTTTTTTCTTTTTTTCTTTTTTTTTTTTTTAAGTCCAGTACCCTAATGATAACGATAATACTCTTCCTCAAAATCATCACAGTAAGACTTGATTGAAAATCAGTCTGCACCTTGCAGTCACAGCCTGATGACTGACCTGCTTAGACTAATTCTTTTATAAGAAAGAAAAATATGGAACAGGGAGCGAGTTCTGCTGTCATCCATCTACTGTCACTTCTGGTCTCTAGAGAGAAGGTGTGTGTGTGTGTGTGTGTGTGTGTGTGTGTGTGTGTGTGTGTGTGTGTGTGTTTTAATGAGAGATAAAAAAAAAAAGAGTTGAACCAGGGTCTGGGGAATGCTCTGGGAGGCAAGAAGTAATTAAATCAACAATGAAAGATTTCCGGGGAAGAGACCTAAAATTTAATTTTCTTTTACGAGTCCACAGCAGGGGCGATTCCAGTCCAGGGATGGACAACTGAGTTTGACAAAGCTTAATGTCTGATAGAAAGAACAAGTGAACAAAAGCTGTTGCAATAATGTTTTAGTATACGGTCCACAAATCAGCAGTACATTCGTAATTAACTAATGCATTCTTATTGATAAATTAGTACATGCGCTAAATCCTTTGGGAAATGATAAAGTATATTCAAACTCTTCTGAAAACTGGAAATCATTCTTTTATGTCATGGTCGATGAATAATTTTTGGCCCACTCTTCTATGCAGAATTGCTTTAATTCAGCCACAGCGAAGGGTTTTCATGCATGAACTGCCCATTTATGATCCTGCCACAGCATCTCAGTGGGGCTCAAGTCAGGACTCTGTCTAGGCAACATCTTCATTTTGTTTCTTTTGAGCCATTCACAAGAGAATTTGTTTTTTTGGTGTTCGCATTAAAGACTTGCTGTTCTTCTTGAGCTTTAGATCAGATGAGTAGTATTCCTCTTTCAGGGTTTTCAGGTAGAAAGCACAATTCATGATTCTGTCAATTATGAATAGACACCTAGGCTCTGAAGCACACACCACCAAACTACAGTGCCACCACCATGTTTCACTGTTATGAGGTTCTTACAGTACTCGGTAATACTTTGTTTATACCATATGCAACAGGACCATGCCTTCCAAACATTTACACTTTGCTTCACTGATCCACAATACACTTAAACATTAACTGCTTTTAATTGCTGTAAATATGATGCTTCTTGAGACCTTTAAGGCTCCCGCATGTTGTTGGAAACGTTCTGCTTAGTGATGTTTAAATTTATCTTCACTAAATAAATACATTAGCATTAATAAACCCCATTATATGTATATAAATATATATAAATTACTTACTTGATTTTGTCTTTTGTTGACGTTTGTCCATTAGTTTGTGTATTTTACGCAATAGATCATAGTTTTTGCTTTTCACTGTTTACTTTGTCTGTATTGTTCATATTTTGATTAAAATTACACTTCATTGGCACTGGCATCTGCCTGTGTCTATAGTTTATGATACTTGTACTGTACAAACTATTAGACATTATTTTGTAATGTCTTCAAATCTGGGGAGACATGCTGAAATTAAATAAAGCATTTTGTGATTTGAGAGCTGATTTGTGAGCTCTATTTCTCCAAATATTTAAATTTCAGGTGTACAAATAACACAGGATTATAAATGTTCACAATAAATGCTGTAAAGATATTCAATAGTGTGCATATTATGCTCTGCATAATATTGTACATAATGTGCTTACAATAATGTCATATAACATAATACAATCATCCCAAATAAAACAATTGAACCTGATCTGATTTATCAGAGTGAATCACTGCACTCTGCAAATCATCTAACAGTTGTTTTGTATTGTATTACACAGGAGAGCTGTTCCTTTTGTCTAGGCAATTTAATATAGTCTGCTAATGTTTGCCAGCCTAAGCTTTTCCTGCTTAAACTGACCAAAGAAACATAGAGGAAAAGGTACCATGTATCTAAATATAGTACTATGCAGACTACCTGAATAGGAAATTCTATTTATACGGTCAGAAATAGTTTCTTTGCTTGAATTTGCAGGTAAATAGTAGTAAATGTTTACATAATTACATTATTTATGGAGCTTCCAATAATTCGAAGACATAAAGAGATTGTAAACTCTTGCAAGCTTAATAATAGGCATACTGTATTGCTTCAGGATGTCACATTTTATGTTTAATCTCTACTTCTTTTCTGCCTACTACAATATTCTACATGCACGTCATTGACAACGTCTTATAGGATATTTCTCTCCTACAAAGTACAGTCTACTAATTTACGGCATGCTCCTAATATCCTTCTTTTAAATCATGACGTGTCTGTCAAAGCCATTGTGCTATAGCATTTTCAGTCCTATGTACAAGGTGCGTTCAAGTCAAACCAGGACTTTTTGTAGTTTTCTCAGAGTCATGATCAGACTGGCTACTTCAGGTAGCCATGTTCATGTTCCTCCTAAGAACTTTTTTTTTTTTCTGATATCATCATTCATGGATGTAAGGCCTTCTTTAACATATTTGCCCCATTCAAATGTTTTACTGAAGTTAAGTCTCATCACCTATTAAAGGGCATGACATGAGAGGTTTGATTTGGGAATTTGACAGAACAGGGATTAATCATCTTAGTGATAGTCAAATTAGAGAAAGCCTCTCAAAATTCATTTCCTTAGCAAACAGAAGACCTGGAACAAAATGAGCTGATTTGAAGAAGCAGTCCATGATGGTAAGTATGCAAGTGTTACCATCTGATTTTGATTGTCCATTGATGAAATCGAAGTATGGTCAATGTGGGATGGGAACAGGTCTGAGAAAACTGGCTGGTGTTTTATTAGGAGGTTTGTTTTGTTTGCGTCACAAGCTGCCACGGATTTCTGTATGTCTTCCTTTATGGAGGTCAGATCAGATTTGGGGTGAACAAGGTGAAACAAAGAAGCGATTGGTAGGGATTTGATTTGGACTGGGTTCGTGCCCCTGTGCCCATATAACCTGAGATTTGATGGTGAGTCAGCAGCTAGTACAAGGTAGAATGGTCTCTAGAGGCTTGAAAGGGCCTTTTGTTTAGTTTTTTTTTAATCCTCAGAGCGTTAAGAAATTGAACTTGTCGAAAAAGTGACCAGCTGGCTTGGTGCAAATTTATTCGTTTAGCAGTTTAGAAATATTTAAGGTTTTTATGATCAGTGCATGCAAAACGGAGTTTCCCCTCGAGCCAAATGCTACCATTCCCCGAGCACAAACTTAATAACCAGTAACTCCCAATTACCAATATCATAGTTCCTCTCTGTAACAGAGATTCATTGGGAGAAAAAGCAACAGGGATGCAGCTTGTTATTGGATAGTCATCTCCAAAAGTGACAGGTAACTGAGAATATTTACTTTGTAACTGTATTTAATTACATATTTTATGTACATCCTTTACTTGTAGTTTTTTTTTTTTTCTTAGAGCATACTTTTTACATTTACTCCACTTAAAAGTACAAAAACTGCAAGCACCACTGGAGAAATTGAGTGGCATAAATTTGCATTGGTTCTGTAGAAAAGGGGCTGAGTGGGTGGACAGAGGGATGCTATTGTCCTTCCAGAGTGTTGTCCCTTCTCCTGGTTTCTCTGTCTAATCCGTGAATCAATTTTGGCAGCTAGGCCCATGAGCCCCTGAAGGTCAAATAATAACTCTTGGGCTTCCCACTCCTACTTGAATGAATCTGATAAACCATTTTGGAAGGCGTCATATAGTGCCTGATTATTCCATCCAGTGGATGCTGCAAGAGTGCGAAATATGCTGATAAAGTTATACAGACCATGAGCCCTGGCAAAGTTTCAATAGTTGTCCGGCTTTCTTCTGGACATGATGTGGCAAATCAAATACCATTTCCATTTCCTTGGTTGCAGCAAAGGCGACAAGTATTATTGGCATCCCAGAGAGCAGTCAAGGGCATGATCAAATACGCCTCTTGAGAGCACTCAGTGGGGAAGGATTAAGCTTGGAGTTTTAGTGAAAGAGAAGAAAGAATGATAGGTACCTGGTTCAACCTCCCAAGACTGATGGGGGTAGGTAAGATTTGTGATGTGGTGTTAGGGGGAAAGGCTGAAGATTTGATGTTGCACTGGCACAGTGTGTGGTGAACGTGTGGTGAGCATGTCCAAAATAGTCGTGAGCGACTGATTCACCAGCTGAAGATCCGGCTAGTGGGTTCTGTTTTAATCTATCAATGTCTGCTGTGTTCCCATTGGCTAGAGTATACTCTACAATATATATCTAGTACATATTTAGTATCTATATATCTACAGTAGGTATCTAGTGCAAACAGAGAAAATGAGCCTAAAAGACAGACACTGCCATATATAAGGTTTAGAGATTGTATTTCTTTATTTTAGAAATCAATTAAAGGATTGGCAATATCTTAAATTTGACAAACAGATTAGTTCAGTAGTCAAAACCATTTTTTTCCATCTTAGAGTCTTAGCTAAAGTGAAACCATTTCTGTCTTGTAAGGACTTTGAAAGGGTCATTCATGCTTTTATATC
>JAQMYK010000012.1:27099242-27119379 GCA_030014345.1 Clarias buthupogon | reverse complement strand
CAAATATTTACACATTAAGTTTACTGAAAGTAAAAACAGTTGAAAGTCAGAGGACATTTCTTTTTTTGCTGAGTATAGATACAATATATAGAATAAGACACAAAATTCCTGCCTTCCAGATGCTGAAATGATGGTACCACTTCAGCAACCGTAGTGCTTTGGACTCGTAACAACCACATGGTTACAGGGCAGCAAAACACATCAGTAGCTCTTCTGTGCTCCACCCTTCATGAGCTTCCTGGAGAGTGTAACAGGAACAGTGGAGCAGTCAAGTGAGTGAAGTTGAGCAGCTGCTGTATCATATTAATTCTGAACACCTATTTCCATTACTTCCATCTCTCCTATACCATCTAACCACCCATGTACCTACTGTATATCGACCTACTCCGCCTGAGTCTGTGTTTATTCACCCACTTGATGGGCATTTGCTTTACTCTGGGAGAGTGTGGGCATGAACACAGAATTTCAATCAGACATGTATCAAAGAATGCAGCACCTCCAGCAACAACAGAAAATCACACAGGAACTATTGACCCATCATCGGCCCAAGGAAATTGTGGGTATTCCTCTTCTTGATTACTGAACACTTATTCAGTTACTCCTATCTTAATTTCTGGCACTCTGACTTAATTTCACAAGTGGTCATACTGTCTCTTAGCAAATGCATTACAACAGTTCGGCTGGCTCTTTGTGCATAATCAGGCATTGGCTACAGAAGTTGTCACCTGTTCAGATGGCAGAAAAGGACGGTAAATTTAGCAGATAAAGTACGGTTTGAAGAAAAAAGTATCAAGCTAAAAACTAGCCTGCCAAACATAGAGCTCCTGATGTGAAAAAGAGCTGGCTGGCAAGCTATTGACTCTACTCACTGGCACCTTCATCTCCTACCAAAAAGGTGGCTGTTGATGGGATGCCAATCACAGCTCTGGTAAATACAGATGTATTGTATAAGTATTGTTTCTCTTGCATGGCCCTCAGTCCTGACAATAGGCATTGGCCAATAGGGAGGGTATATTTCTTCTGCATCCAGGTGGCTATCTGAGAGGTTCCTTCCATTGAGGTTCCTTCTGTTCGGATGAGGAACCAAAAGGGCAAAGGGTTGTTATGCATAGTTATGAGCCCTATGACTCCCCTCTTAGGCAGGGAATGGTCTGTCTCATCCAACCTGCCACCTTGCAACCCACCTCTAGCTGACGGAGAAGGAGACCCTGACATTGGGGTCATCTATTGACATGCTACTTATTCCTAGCTCCTGAAAAGGGAGAGGACAGTGTCTTTTTGCAAAAGACAAAGGTGAGTCTTACCATCAGTGTAACCCTCTCTCTTCTATGTCACTGCAGGCTGCCCAGGAAGGAAATTTCAGCCATGGGCTAAAAGGACAAATGGTAAAACAATGCTGGTCCATTTTGAGGTAGGCAGGGACCAAGCAGAAAAGCATCCTCTGCTGGTTTCCTCCTCCTATTCGAAAAGTCTTTTCTACTTTGAACCCAGTACCAAGGCTAAGAGTGTGACCTCTGACGACACCCTGCACACCCTCATGCAGGCAGCTGGGAATCGAGAAAATGCTGAAAATGGCCAGGCAAGGAAGCCTAAACAAACAAAAAACTTTGTCCATCACTGCCCTCAATGTGAGTCACTACGTAAGCCTGCACCCACCTTTGCTCATCCCATTCTTGATCATTGGGATCCTATCTGATTTCATAGGCATTGACCTATTTGGACTCATTCCAAAAGTGGCCTGGGTCCATGAATGCATCCTGGTGATTGCTCACTATGCTACACATTACCCTGAGGCTGTTATCTTATTGAAGGTGATATTGAAGAACAGTGCCTGGGAATTGGTGTTTAATGGACGTATCATTTGCAAGCACCTGGCTGATCTTTGCCATTTGCTGCAAATGAAACTGCTGCAGATCCACACCTTGGTATAATATTAATTATTATAATATAAATAAAGTTTAGGCGCTGGTTAAGCATTTTATTGTCCAAGGAGGTGCTTCTAAATGTAGTAGATGAGGAAGTACAAAAATGTGACCTCGTTCTCCCATATATGTTGTTTGAAATCTGAGAGCCCCAAAGCATTCACTGAATGTACTGTACACCTTTTGAAATATTGTTATTGAGCCCATCCCCAGGGATTGTTTGATATTACAAAAGAAGCATGGGCAGAGGAATATGTCACCTTACCAATCAGTCATCAAGTATCAATTGTGTCATGCCTATCATCTTCCATCATTTGCAGCAGGATTTTACTCAGGCACCAAACACCTGCTATGCCATGATATTGGCCTGGTATAGAGAAGGAGTTGGTTGAAACATTACAAGCTGGACTACCAAAGGATCGGTTCCAAGTTCAACCCCGTCATCACAGTACCCAAGCCAGACTAAAGCTTAAGGTTTTGCAAAGGCTTTTGCAACTTAAATCAGACCTCAGATTTTGACAGATATCTGCTTCTCAGGAATGATGATCTTATTACATGCCTGGGGAAAGCCTGTGTTATTTCAATACTCAGTCTAATGAAGGAATATTGGCAGGTTTCCCTGAAAGAAGAGAACTGCCGCTCACTAGATATTTTCTCTTTGTCAGACCATTCTCTGTAACCACTAGAGCTGATTGTGCTTGAAAATACCAGTAAATTTTCAGAAATACTCAGACCAGCCCATCTGGCACCAACAACCATATCATATTCAAAGTCACTTAAATCTACTTTCCAACCTAAGACCACCAACCTTCATGCCTAAAGGCATTGAGTTGCCTTTAGTAACAGATTGTCCTGGTCAGTTGATGAAAGTAAATGATTCCTCATGCTCCTGGAATTTCTAAAATTTCTTTTGGGATCAATAAAGTGTCTGTCTGCCTGTCTGTCTGCCTGTCTGTCTGTCTGTCTGTCTACCTACCTACTGTACCTACCTATACCAAAATCACACTTTCACAATTTCAGTCCTGGATGATTGCCTGTGCCAGCAACTCCTTTGAAGTGATAACCTGGTCATTCAGTACATTCACGTCATCATCTATTCGTCACTTTATTGCCACATAACACTGCCTAGACCTGGCCAACTAAAACAAACCCCGATCATAACACTACTTACAGGGGCTTGTATGGTGGCCACTATGCATGATGGGTGAATCGCTTCATGCACTTCTCTTCTTATCCTGATCAGAACTCCGGTCTTTATACTACCTAGCAAGTAGTATGTTTTTATTAGTCTCACTAACAAGTTTTTTTTTTTTTATGGTCACAGCATTTTTTGGGTCTCACAGCAATTTCATGATTAAAAATAAGAAGGTTGTCTGGGGTATCTGCCACCAAGATGTTAGCAGCAGATTCTTTAAGTCCTGGAGTCAGGGCTTCCGTGGATCAGATTTGTTTGTCCAGCACACCCTATAAACACTTGATTGAATTAAGATCTGGGGAATTGGCGTGGCAAGGCCCATTATCCTACTGAAAAAGGCCACTGACATCAGGGAATACTAGGAATACAATTTCCCTGAAGGGGTGTATTTGATCTGCAACAATGTTTAGGTAGGTGGGACATGTCAAAGAAACAAGAATGCCAGGACAAAAGTTTTCCTTGAAAAACGTTTCCCATCACACTCCCTCTGTCATCCTGCCTTGTCCCCATAGTGAACATTCATTCAGTCATCCACATAATGTAAATACATAACCTTCTCTGACCCAGTTGTCTAGGCGCACATTTTGGCCCTTGTCAAAATGCTAATTAAAAGTATGTCTAGTCACCAAGTGGGTGCTATATACAGTAGCAGGGAATATGCAGGGCAGGGTTTCTCCGGCACAACATGTGCATTATACAAAACCAAAGCACCAACATCTGGAACAGTTCCAGCCTACCCACATACCTGTTTTAAATTAATTGTTGAAACTTTTTTTTCTTCTCATCTTTCTATGCCCTAGAATTTTTTTTTTTAATTCAGATCTGTACATGTAAAATAATTCAACAAATAGTACAGCAAAGTCCTGGATAAAATCAAATCGCATTCACCCAAGCTCATGATCAAACTCTGTTTATTGGAAGTAGCAACCCACTGCACTATCATGTTACACATGATCTAATCAAGTTAATTTAATAGTATATTTATTTATTTTCTATAAGAGGCAAGAGCATCTTTGCAGTATTTTATAACATAATTAGCTCACGTTAATACTACATGATTCAATTACACTAATTCAATGCAAACTAGAAATATATATATTTTTTTTATTTAATCAGTATACGCAATGAAATCATGTTTTGGTATGAACCTAAACATCTTTAATGTACACTAGATATAATTTGTTGTTATTAATCTGACAAGTCACATATAACCCTTATTTCAGTGTACAGGAAAAATAAGATGTAAGCTATGCATCTTTGAAAATCAATGTCACTGTGACTTGCATCCCAGAGGAAGCTACATGTACTTGCCCACCCCTCCTTTCCCTACCTTTTTTCCTGATGTCTTTGAGCTCACAGGATGGCGATTCTACATTGGGTGCGATTCCAAGGTCTGTGCTGGTGTAATTTTCTCGTTTCTGTGAAAAGGAGAGGAAGGTCAGCTATTCAACAAAGGCTCTATGATATACATTTAGTGACATTTGTGCTGATCTTTAACGACAAATCGATGAATTAAAATCCCTGTGAGTGTTAAAATCTCGTTTTCTTGAAGCTGGCTTCACATTTTGAGTGTAATACCATGCGCTATGCAATGAAGCTGTAACCTTGGGTTTTGAATTCCTTTAGCCGAAAGGCAGGAAGAATAAGAAGGAGGTGGTGGACATTCACAGAAATCTTTGAAGTTTCTCTTCATGTCTACAGTTGATCTCGTGTTAATTTCTTTCTTTCTTTTTTGTAAAAAGTATGTACTTAAGTACTGTGAAGGTAATGTTTGACTAGACTAATTATAAGATTTCCAAACAGCAACATATTTACCATTATTATTAATTCATGAAAAAATTATTTAGGCAGAATCTCCCAGAATTCCATACTCTTGTTAGATCTTACTGCACTACCTTTCATTGATAAATCAACCAGATGCAACATTGTGATTCTCATATGGATGACACATGGAATAGCTGGCAAATTTCTTGGCCTTACTTGGGCCTGGTTCTACACACACAATGCTTTTGGGTAAAGAATTCTAATTAGCAAATTTATAAAGCATTATTTGTGGATAGATAACTTGCTCATAATTTATATAAATAATGTCTTACCAACTCTATATTAGAACTCATTTTAATTCAGTTTATTCACTGTTATTTAATGTTAGTTCAGTTTAATGAAATGACACATTCATCCCAGCAAGTTTTTAGTTTCTATACAACTTGTAATCAGGTGGAAATAGTTCCCTGTCATGCATCATTCCATGTTTTTCACAGCCTGTATATGTGTTTTTTTTTTTCTGTCATGCTGGTTGCAGTTCATTAACTATTGGCACAGGTCTGATTTCTCTTTTAGTGTGATTTTCTCTTTCAGTGGACTTCAACCCTAAAGCCAATTCTCATACCTCATAAATGAGTCATTTTTGCCTCTCTCTCTTTCCCTCTCTACTTCTCCGCATATCTACTTGTCTTTTTATAATCTTTTATCTATCTCTTAGTGTCAATCAAATGCAACCTTGGCTTCATGCATCAATAAACTGGGGTAAGTATTACAAACTTTTCTTATTTTTAACGGGAAACTGTCAATACTTATCTACAGAATGAGATAACAGAGAGTGAATCGAATATATATATGCTTTGTATAGCAGCTGTCATTCATACTGTAAGTGCAGTGCTATTCAATCTTTCTATTCAGTTCAGTTGATTAATTCCACATATGCTCTTTTTATGGACTCCAAAAGTGATGTGCCTATAAACAAACCGAATCCTATGAAATCATTGCTGTTCTCTGACTTTTGAAGGCCAGGTAAACTGACCATGATTTTGAATAGAGAGATTTTCACGTCAAAACTCACCTGACCTGAAAATGTACGAACATAGTTTCCAAGCGGTGTGCCAGGAATTGCTATTGCCCTAGACTAGATTTATGACATATCACTTTCCTTGTCATTTTTTTATCAAGACTATATTAATTTTCATGTGCAGAAGAAGAAAATGTGTTCTACATTCATCTGTCATCTTTATCGTACTGACACATAACCAGGAGTCATTAATGCCATTCTTATGCTTTAATACTGATTCAGGAAACCATCTTAGAATCCTTCAGTTTGCTTTTACTCTGTGATTCAAATGGTCCATGCAAGTCAGACAGCCCTAATTTTGAGTTTAAAATGTACATTTCTTGTGTCATCTTAGAATGTTTTCGTAGATTGCCGCTGCACTTTGGAGCAGAATGTTCCCTACAAACTCAAAGAAAGACAGGCATCGAGCAGAGAGTTAAATTACCCACAGAGAACACATTTTAGCATTTGTCTGTTATACAGCTTATCCCATTGTGGTGTTATCAGTATGACATCTATGTGTATGTTAGACAGTCTGCAGTGTACATATTATTTAAAAATTGTATGTGTTATATTTTTTATTACAACAGCTATAAACCTGCATTAATAGTCATAGTTACAGTAATGATGGATACTGTTTTAAGGGCCTTTGTTAACAATGAGGGTCAGAACAAAGGACACCTAGAAGTGTGCACCAAAACCGATTAAATAAACAATAAGAAAAAAAAATCGATTTTGAATTGAATATTGAATAAATTGAATAAAGTAAGGCTTTTACCAGGAGACTTTGAACATGATTAAATGAAACATGATGAGCTCTGTGGCTGTACCTGGGGTATAAATTTAGTTCGAAATAAATCTACAAATTTTTATAGAATGTCCAACGGTTATATCAAGTCATGTTGTGTGTAATCCAGAGCTATTGTATTGCTCATTTCACAAATGCTGACAATTCCTGGTTGGGTAATAGCACAGGCTCTCCACAAATGAACATGATTATGTGACCAACATGCTCTCTATGTATTTGACCTCTATGGCATTAAGACACTCCTCTGTACTGTCACCCATGTGGTGAACTGAACTGCTTAACAATTGAGTCCTATATATTCATAAAGCAGCAATACTTGTTGTCATGGGAAGAACTACTAGCGTTCACCTGCCACCAATGTGTGGTTTTTGGACTAGAAGCTTCAGACAGACTATGTGTGCTTCTCCTGCCGGTGCACCATTGCTTTTAGGCTTGAAGACAAGGGAAAGGCAATTTTGCTGTTGATTTTGTTAAGGTGGACCTCCTGGTGCAATGAGTAAACCCACACACTTCACCCGGATCCCATCTGCTTTGGTTCAAGATGACTAAAGACTGGCAGTGTCTGAAGCTGCAACAGGCTGCCGGAGACTTAGTCTTTTAGATTCTGCTTTTCAGCCAGCCCATCTGCCTGTTGGCTCAAACTTAGTCTGGATCCTCCACTGAGATCTATCTGCCTTGTGTGACGCTATCAGGAGTACACGAGTCTGAGTGGCATAGCTCTTGGCTTTACAGGACCACACAAGCCCCAGCTGAATAAGCTTAGTCTTAGTCACTGACCTATTTTACTTTGTTTTAATGGAGAAGGCATTTCTGTAAGTCGCTGTGGATAAAGGTATCTGCTAAATACTGCATATGCTGCGTACACATGATTCTAGTTTAATACATGTGATATGTAAGAAATAAGAAGCATGTTCCATTTGCAATAGGAAACAGATCAGTCTACAAGCATATGTATGTGTGTCTCATAGGGTATCATCATTTTGTATTACTGGATACTGTATTGATAACACATAGGTGATAGAATGTTGAAGCTTTCTTTTTATTAATCTGAGTTATGTATTTATGCATATGTATAATTTTTTTCCTGTTAAAGAAGGAAAAACCAGGTCTGTAGGTGAGAAAAACAGTGCCAGAGACAGAGAGAGAGAGAGAGAGAGAGAGAGAGAGAGGGTGAAACAGAAAGTAATTGAGGAAATAGAGACAAAATATTTTCTTGTATTTCATTAAAAATAAGTGTTTCATTTAAGGGTTCTGATGTAACATCCATGAGTTGTAATGGTTACTATCACTATTTTATATTTGCGACAGACAGACAGGCAGACAGATAGATAGATAGTCAGTCTATTATGGAATATACCAGCTAGTCATCAATATTATCTGTATAGCAGAAAGACACACTGTTGGAAGCCTGCCTCTGTGAGTTGTTTACTTAACATGCATGGTGTTAAACACAGCTTTAGGCATGCATCTGTTCTGTAGCCTCTATGAATAATGCACATGCTTGCTGTCAAAAGCATTGTCACAGCTGATTTATGCCCCTCTAAGGGATTTGACAAATTACAAAGTACCTAAAGCCTGATGTTAAGAGTATTTCAACCTTACAGTGGATTTATGAGCGAGTTATTATAATTTTGGGGACTTTTAGGTCTGGAAGAAAAAAAAAAGCTCAACATCAATCACCCTTATCTAGGCGCATACAGTACGAACATGGCCAATAACCTTTTCAGGAGTCTGATCTGGTAATCCAATAAAAAAAAAAACAGTTTTGATATGTAGTTGAAGTACTATAAATTACTTTGTTGTTGATTTTAGAATAGATTGCTGTTTGAAAATTTCACTGGTGTACATGAGTTCAACTGTTGTTTTGGCAGATCACAATCATATGTGATCTGCTCAATAAACACATCTGTGCCTTCAGGTCTTTTGTATGTACAACAGTTGACTGTATGTGCAAAATATATTGCAGTGCTCTTCCTGCTCAAAGTGTTTTAAAATTTTTTTATAAATTATTTTTATTTTTTAATAATAACTTTATTAATGTTTTCAGCAAAAAGTCTGTGTGCGTGGAGTTTGCATGTTCTCCTTGTGCTTGGTGGGTTTCCTCTCGGTACTCCGGTTTTCTCCCACAGTCCAAAGACATGCAGGTTGGTTAAATGCCATTCACAAATATATATACTGTGTAGTAGTGATGCGCGGGTCGTCTGGTAACCCGCGGGTTGGGTTGGGGCTGGTAAAGAAATTGTCACTTTATTTGCGGGGCGGGTTGGGGCGGGTCATTAAAAACAAAATTAAATAAAAAATCCATGTATGTTGCGTGCAATTCCGCAGCCAGTCACAACAAAAACAAAGAAATAAAAGTGAAGATGGAAGAAGATGTGCGGGAGAAATTGAGGTCGGGAATTTACATCATTCAATGGTCGCGGGTGCAGGGCGGGGCGGGTTGTAAAAATAGATACAGTGGTGCGGGGCGGGCTGGGGCGGGCTGGGGCGGGCTGGGGCGGGCTGGGGCGGGCCAAATAATTTCATAAAAGCGGGTTGGAAAAATCACTACTGTGTGTATATATATGTGTGTGTGTGTGTGTATGTGTGTGTGTGTGTGTGTGCAGTAAGTAACAAAAGCAAAAAAAAACAACAAGAAGAGATTTATTTATTATAAAAAAGTAAAACTGCAGTTATTGTGGTCTGGGCTTCCTACCTTCAACCTTATCAATGATCCTAATTGTAAAATAATTTGTAAAGAAGAAATGAGAGGAGAGAAAGGCATTTTGAATACAAGCAGAAAATATTTAGCAGAAAGTTTAGTCAAACTTGCATATGTAGGTGAAGTTTTAGGCTACAGTACTTGGAAACATGCCATTTTGCAACATGACAACTTGTGCAAGAAGACAGAAACAAGACTGAAATTTGACAGAGAAGATTGTTACACTGCTCCTACAGACATGCCAACTGGCTAATCACCTGTCAACCAGTGGTACAATATAGTGTATGCAACATAATATTTTCCATGGTGGTTATACCTGATCCTCAATTAGATGTCTCATTCTGAGAAATTTGTTTTTCACATATTGTGAATATTATATTTTAATAGAGTTAAGTGACAGTTAAAGGATGTTTGTCTGATTTGATCATTGTATACAATAGCTCTTAAGAATTCTCCGTTCTGCTTGGACAGAAGTTCTATTTAAATGTTTAAGTTTATAGAGTCTAAGTTTCAACCATAACATTAATACCACATACCATTAATACTAACACTGATTATCAATTATATACCAGTAAACTGGTGACAGAATCATGGACACCCAAGGCCCATCCATGTCTGCACAAATCGTCGAAAAAGTCAATGCTGGCCACATTAGAAAGGTATTAGAGCACCCAACGCAATGTAGCCTGCTGTTTTACGGCGCCCAGGAGGAAAAGAGCCCAAGACTCCTAACTCCCCAGATCCCAATCCAAATGAACATAGATGGGATGTGCTGGACAAACAATTTCAACCCACAGATACCACACCCCACAGCACCCAAAGAATCCACATCCAACATTCTGGTACCACACACCACAGCATACCCCCAGAGGTCTTGGAGTCGTGTCCCAAGGGGCCATAGCTGCCCTGGTGGCATAAGGGGAAACATACACAATATTGGGCTTATTGTTTTGTGTAAAGATGTGGTTGATTGGTGTACTGTATGGTATTCAGAGGGATCTGTCAGATGCTTCATGTAGTATAAGTCTAATTAAAATGTAATTTAACAAAGAAAAATGTTTGATTATTGATATGGTGCAGATTTTTTTTGTATTATTTAATATTTATAGACTGAGTGCTTTGTTACACTCTGCAACACTTCAAGTCCTCAAGGCAGAGAAGTTTGTATTTTGTGGTTTCTGGGCAACATGACAAGCAGTCTGTTATCTTATTAACTTCAGGAGAGAGGCAAAGAAAGACTGGTGAGTGAACTGTTGCTTACTGTTGCTGTAAGATAAGTAAAAGACAAATTGTGTCATTCATTAACATTAATTGTAACTATACAATCATTGGTAAGTTGCTATCATAAGAGGAACAAAAACAGCATGTAGTTTTTTGGCAAATAAGGGGAATAAGAGCACTGAGTCATTGATTGTATTCCTATAATATTAGGCTGCATCATAGTTTATTCCTCTCCTGTTCAGCGATCCAGACTGGTACTCTATCTGATAATACATAAGTGCATTCAGGGAGAGTATTGGACTGTAACACTGGACTGGAATTCCTGAAAAATTATGCAATTAAATGTAACTTATCTTCAGATTTTGTTATTTGATGTATGTGATAAACAATTAACCATTGGGTCACAGATGGCAAAAAACCATTTATAACATTTAATCTCCTTTTAATTGCCAATTGTAAAGGTTATTATATTGACTTGTAAGATGGAGAAAGATCTTAAAATGGCTACATCCTTCACCAGAACAAAAATAGGTCTGCTCTTCGAAGAAACACAGATTTACACACACACACGCATGCACACGCATATATTCCAAAGAATGTTGCTACCTGAAAAATTAAGTCGAATAGAAAACATGCAATTATACACAAAACCTCCCTTTACCACCCTTACTGGTTGAAAAAGAGATGTAGAAAAGGACATACAGTAGGTGATTATGTAAAAGTGTGTGTGTGTGTGTGTGGGTTTGGTGTTGTTGGAGAGTGAACGGTCTCCTTTTGTCTCAGACTTCAATAAGGAATAGCAATGGATAGTGCCAAACAGAGCAAGACAGGCATAAGGAAATTGAAAATTATTCTTGCTGCATATTGGAGGTGTGAGTATAGCGGGGAGATGGCCTCAGCTTAGAAGAGCTCAGATCTCAGCAAGAGCCAGTCACAGCATGGGTTATATTGTGTGTGCGTGTGTGTGTGTGTGCGCTCTCTTTCCAAAGGCTCACTGAAATTCTGCTATGCTTCACTGCCATCTATTCTCCACTAAGCCTATCAACTCAAGTATCAAAAATAGAAAGCTAGCGAATGAATTTTTTTTACATGCAACTTCCTGCATGTTAAGTTATAACACTAAAAGGACAAAGCAATCAATTTGAATTTGGAACATGCAGCTGCTATGATTAACCCAGCTCATGTAAAAATCATGTAAGCAAATAACTAATTATTTTAAATGTTACCTCCTGTAATTACTAGTGTAACCCTTTTTACCATAGGCTCGTGAGTGTTAGGGTCCTGAATGCTGTGATTAAGACAATTACAGTGTTAGTGAGAAATTATTAATTGACCTTAAGCAGTAAATTGAGTCTTAAATTTCTCCTGTAGAACTACTAGCTATATACTGTACTGTAACACAGCTCTTTTATACTAACTACTGCTTATGTTCTGACCACACTGGCATTAATTCCCAATAATAAAGCTATAACTTCCTATTGGACATCTCCATCCTAATACAATATATGGCCAATGATACCCCTATGTGCTTGGTGAACATTCAGATTTAAACCCCTTTTGCTGTTATAACAGCCTCTACCCTCCAGGTAAGACCTTTCACTAGAGTTTTTGGGATACAGATTGGGGAAGGTAAAAAAAATATGCATATGATGGTCAGATTTCCAAAAACCTTTGACCATATACAGCAATGCAGGGCTTCTCTGGACCCAGCCCACGTCTCATAATTTGTAATAATGTAATAATGTGTATGCTTTGAAATAAAAAAAATTATATACATATTAATAAATTGTTAGTTTTATAGTCTATCTGGAGATTGTTACAGCAGTCCTGGCCTGAGATAAAGGCGACCATGCAGAAAGACTGGGTTCAATTCCCACCCAATGCCCAAACCCCAGCTCCTGGATGCTGTGCGGGTCCCAAGCCTAGATAAAATGGGAAAGTCAGGAAGGGTAGCTGGCATAAAACTAACAAATTAACAACATTACAGTGTCTTGTGTTATTCTTTAAGGTTAGATTCTTTAATCGGTTTATGCAGGCATTAATTATTTAGTTTGTTTTGGCATGAAAATCACATAATTAATATTTTTCTCTTGTAGTTACAATTTCTTCTAAAATGCCAGTAAACTTTGTAATAACCCAGCAAACATTGGTCCGACAGCAACGTCGTGTCCCTGACCAAAACCAGTCGTGGTAGGGCGGCATTAATTGGTAAAGATATGCTATAAAGAAATATTCTAAAAATGCATTCAGATAAGTTTGTACGTGTCTTCAGTTGTCAGGGGTTGCATGTATAGCTGTTACTCTGACTTTTAGCTAAGTGTTCTACAATATATACCCTCCAAGCAAAAATTTGGTTGACTGATGACAGCTGTTGTGAATCAGATAATATGAAACACGTCCGTTCAACTTTCATTTTGAAACTATTTTTTAGCCATGATATGTCTGAGGGACGTCATTTCAAGGGTCACCAAACGTCCAAATGTTTACTGGGAAGGCAAACAGTGCCATTAATTTAGCACTAACTTGGATGTATTTTGAATCTTCCTGACACTTGAATGAAAGTTGCTTTGATTTAAGCTTCTGATTGCAGTCAAACAGTGACATTATTCCGCTAGGTTTGAATGTATTGTGTCTCCGACTGCTTTAAACATAAATGTATGTTGCTTGTAAGTTAAAAGCAAGTTTAATAAAAGTAATTTGCATATCACCAACCATTCCGGACCTTTGATCTTGAATAGAGATCATATCCGGACCTTTAAATATTACGTTTGAGAACCCCTGATATAGTGTATACTTTTGTGGTCTGAGGTATTTGTATGTAATAGTAATAAAGAACTGGGTAACAATATTCTACAAAAGTACAAGGTTGTAAATTAAAAGCGGGAAAACACATCTAATTGGTAAATTAGTATTATAATCTCAATTATAGCCCAGAGTGTAGTTCTAGCTGTAACATGAATGTATATGTTCTAATACAATATTGTTTCTATAGCAACGATGGCTCATTCACAGAGATTGTATGGTGGGACCTTTGTATGATCTAAGATCAATATTATTAATAGTACTGTATATCTATATTTATGGTTTAAGAGAGAAATATTGCACAAATGTTTGTGTTTTGGTGAGATGTTCATGTAACATTAATTTTTCTGTGTGTGTGTGTGTGTGTGTGTGTGTGTGTGTGTGCGTGTGTGTGTGCGTGTGTGTGTGTGTGCGTGCATGTGAGCGTGTGTGTGTGTGTGTGTGTGTGTGTGTGTGTGTGAGAGAGAGAGAGAGAGAGGTGTCACATGAATACTGAAGCACTGAAAATTTTTTAAAAAAAAATAAGGACAACCAAGTTTTAATTACACTGTTATTATTACTGTTGCAAAGTTAAAGCTACAGGATGTGACATTTTGGCAAATATATTTTAGTATAAATATTCCCCCAGACTTTTCTTAATGTGAAGAGTTGTTCTTCAAGGCTTCTCTAACACATTCATGGCTGGCTGCAGTACAGAGAGATTCCCGCCTAAATGTTTTGAATGGAGGCTCAACCTTCTAACAAATCAGAAAAAGCCAGGGTCGGGGATGGGAGCATACAGTTGTCAATCAATATGTGAATATTCTTCAATTCCTCAGCTCTTGTGAGACTTAAGACATCACTATGGCTTTTGTTCTACTGCTGTTGTCAGGCTTCAGACATCTGCTATGACTTCAGCTCATTTTCTCTCATAAGGCTTCAGACGTCTCTATGGCGTCAGTTCTACTCTTTTTTTTCTCAGGCTTTAGACATGTGCTATAGGTTTCATTTTGCTATGGCTGTCTCATTTTGCTATGGCTGTAGGGCAAGGAAAATGTGCTTTGAAGAAATGTAAGAAAACCCAATACATTTAATTAAAATCAAGAATGTATATTACTGCTCTTTTCAGCAGATGGAGAGAGTTGAGGGAGAAGAGGAATTTCCAAACGGATGCTGATGCTTGGCATTATTCCTGCTAGACTGCTTGGCTGCAGCTGTCGAATGGAATAGCTGTGTCCATTTTCTGACTGATGGATTACGGTATTTTAATGCCAAACAGTTGAATTAGTCTTAGTGTCCACTAACTTTGTGAATTTCCCCAGGCATGGCAGCCTCCATGGATCAGGAAGTTTTCCTTGGTAAAACTTTAAGGTGGGACCATTCTACATATCCTGCAAAGCTTGCTGTGCTCACTACAATTGTTACATTTATTTCTAGACGTTTGACTAATTCTGAGCTTGTTCTGATGGCTGACAAGTAAACTTTAATACTTAAAGACATGTCTACACCTGCATCATTGTCTCTTGGAAAGAGGATGCAGCTGACTTTTGGAGAATCCTTTGGGCTTAGCAAGAAGTGATGTAGGAGATCTATTGGCAGCTGTGGGAAGACCAGCAAATGGGTGGAGGACATCTGCACTGACTTCACCTAAATGATGTCAGACATTCCTCTAATAAAATAATAATTTTTTTTTTATAAAAAACAAAAAAGAATTTCGTGTGTCCACCAAAGCAAGTCAGTGATTTGACAGCCCTCCCGAGAGGCCAAGATGGTAGTCTTTTTCCCAAGACAGTGTCAGAAGCCAAAAAACATGCTCCTTAGCCAAGCTCTTGCCTGGGGTCAACAGGGTAGCCTCTGGCAGATCTCTGAGGCAGAGAATAAGAAGGAGATTTCCAGAGTCCAGGCCATTTCAGCCTCTGACTTACTTAAGGGGATTTTTACCTAGAGACCTTATCCACCTAAGAACGTCACTCTGCCTCCATGACATCCTGAGAATGTCACCATTGCTCCAATCTCTCCTAAGAACATAAACATGCCTGCAACTTCTATGGACTTTCTTGAGACGTTTTGCTCCATCAAGCACCAAAAACAATTTGTGAAATACTTTAAAGGTGTACTTGAGGGCCTCCGAGTGGCGCAGTGGTAAAGTGCTCGCCCTATCATCCGGAGATCGCTGGTTCGATCCCCGGGTGATATTGTTACCTCTCACAGCCGGAGGTCTAGAGAGAGCTGATTGGCTGAGCTCTCTCAGAGGGGAGGGATGAGAGGTACTTCGTGCTCCCACATTAATCACGGCTCTACAGCCAATCAGGAGCGCCTGTGAGCTCGCGCACGCGGAAGGAGCGGATAGCACTTTCCTCCGAGTGTGTTACTCCGCCCCTAATGGTGCGTGTGCAAGCAATTCGAAAAGATGCGGTCGGCTGGCATCACGCAGTTCAGAGGAAACAGGTGATAGTCTTCGGCCCCCCCGGCTGAGTGGAAGTAGTAGTCTTAATGTGGGAGCCCCCTAGTGACGGGGAGGAATTGGCCACGACTAAATTAGGGAGAAAATCGGGAAGAAATCCCCCCCAAAAAAAGGTGTACTTGTACTTCTTGGGATAATCAGGATTGAAGGCATAGATCAATTGCATCAACTGCATACATGCCTTGACTTTGTTAACACACCCATTCAGCAACTGGATTCCCTCAGTCACAACAAACATGTCTACTGGATCCTCCTCAGCTACCTTCATATCTTTGTGACCCTCATCTTCATCCTGAATGTAAAAATGAAAGAAACAAAGCATACGATTTTTTTTTTTAAATTTGCACTTCAATACAACTAGGTGATAAAACACAAAGGGCGTTCAAGTTAAACCATGGCCTTATGAGAGTAAAAGACTACCTTTATTTCACTACATAATCTCCTGCTGCATTAGTTAACTTATCCCAGCATTTCACTAGTGCTTGGATAACATCAAGGTCGAACGTTTTTTAGTATGGTGGAGCCAATACTCAAAAAAGAGCTTGTCATTCTACAACAAGGTACTCAGTGAGGTAATAGACAATGACATCCCTTTATTCCCCAAGATGTTGGGACTATAAAGAGACGCATTTTAATAACAGGACTTGTTTCTGCGAATTAAAAAGGAAATTGGGAGACTTGTGAAAAAAGAAAAAAGGAAAAAAAAACCCATCATTCTTCATTTTCAGGGTCTGGGTGAGGATGCATCCTGGCACCAGCAAGAGTGTGGACAACTGCTTCCCAAACTGGTGCAAGGGCAATCAGAATTAGTATGGATTGGCTTCACCAAAAATCCCCATGTTGTCTATAGTATATCTATATCTATAGTATTTTAATAGCTCCAAATGTTTTGACGTTGAAATAACATTTGTTGCACTTAAACACTGCTCCATTCTAGTGATAGAAAGTGAAAAGATGAAAAGTAACTAGGCGTTAAAAATTGGTAATAAAATCCATATTGCTATGCATGTAAACTAATTGTACATGTACGTTATTACATAGGAAAGTCAAAGCAAATAAAAAATAAATAAATAAAATTTAAGCACCGGTAGCATCAACAAGTGTCCCCAAACAGCCGAGGATGGAATGCACAGTCTTCTGAAGGAAGTTGTTTGGAATATTGCTGAGAACCTCTTGAATCCATGCCTCCAAGTTCTTCAGTGTGTGAAGCTTTGTCCTGTGCACCTCCTATAAATTAGGTTGATGACCTGATACAGAAGTCATTAAATCGCTCATACATCAATCATAATCCTTCACGTTAAGATTCATCATTGCATGTTAAATTCTGAAGATCAAAAAACACATCTGCAGAACTTAAAAGACATTAAATGTCTAAAAGAAAGACAGTCACAGCTAAATGGATTACAAGGACAATAGGCAGATCTTGTTTTTGTTTAAATGACAAAGATAATAATATTCATGTCTTAAAAATGTTTTGTGTTTTGATTTACAGTACTGTAGTTTTCATATACATTTTAATTGTTCAAGTTAAACAAAGGAGGAGATAAAGGCATCACTTCCACATCCTAGATTTTATGTTTAACTTGATATTGTTGACTAACAGAAGTATTGCATTGTTCTAAAATGTCAGCATTGTTTGTCAGATTTTATACTTAAAATTAGTCTGTTAAATGACTAAATGTGCCTCCTTTAGTCTAATAGAGAAAAGCAGGATAAATCATTTATATTTCTATTAAATAATCACAATAAAAGTTTGACAATCTGTGTATCTGTAGTGATTTTTCACTAGAAAGTTGGAAAAATGTTTAGCAGCACATATAAATGAGTTTGTTTATAGACTACATTGTTACCTGTATCCAAACTGTCAGGGGGCTGGTAAATACTTAATTGGCGTCATTATGTGCTGTGTGTATTGTGAAGCCAAAGAAGTTGTAGCTCAAGGAGAGCAGGTTTTGCTTCAGACAAAGCAAGGTTTGATTCAGATTGGCCATGCTACTGTTTAAGCAGAGCATGGCATGATTCCATCATATCAATGCATGATTCAGGCATACTATGGCATGGAGGTGGGCATGCTCCCGGCAAAGCAGGGTGTAATTCAAGCATAGAGTGGCATGGAACAGTACATGATTCCTACTTGGCATGGGAAGCTGTGTAATCTATAAGTCTTGTAAGACATTGTGGTTTTCAGTTACATCCTAAAGTTATTAGTCCTGTATTCTGTAAGTTTTTACAAGTATAAACATCACGAAAAGCGCACATCCTCTCCATCCACAGCTGATGCATGGCCATGATGTGTTACTATTACTATACTTTTACTACATTTTGGGATGCATTAAACTCCATTTAGTACTAAATACTTCTTGTCTTTATAAAACATGATTTCTTTAGTTTTGTATTTCACTGGGGCCAGGGGTATGTATGCTTGCTATCTTTTGTGTTGTAGATCTATCTTTTGCCAGTGGCAAGAATGAGGTTTTTAAACCCTGTGGATTTAGTTGAAATGGAAGTATGCGTTTGTTGTAGTTCAAGACATGGAGCTCCATTTTCCTGTTTATAGTTCACACATGAGCACTGAGTTTATTAGCAAGTTGACTATACTTCAATGTCACTTCTAATTTATGCCAACAGTGCATTTGTTGAGCCTTAATCACCAATGACATTAGTGATATCAGAGACCTTCTCCCACATCGACTACTCAGACCACATCTCTGTTAAGATAATTCCAGCATACAGACCACTCATCAGGCGGTCTAATCCGGTTCTGAAGCAAGTGAAAACCTGGCCAGCAGAAGCCATCTCTTCTCTTCAGGATTTCTCTGAGAACACTAACTGGAACACGTTCAAAGACGTTGTGACTTACGGTGACTTCACCAATCTGGAGGAGTACACGTCATCAATAACCAGCTACTTCAACAAGTGCCGATAGCGTCACTGTCTCCAAGAACATCATCTCACGCCCCAACCAGAAACTGTGGATTACTGCAGAGGTGCGTGCATTCATGAGGACCTGAGACTCTGCCTTCAGAGTGGGGGGGGGCAAGGTGGCCCTAAAAACAGCCAGGGCCAAACTTTCCCGGGCCATCAGAGAGATGATGCACGCACATGCCCATAGAACCCACAACCACTTCATTGACAGCAGTGGCACATGGTACATGTGGCAGGGCATACAAGCCATCATCAACTACAAGATCATCACGTGCCTGTTACAGTGACAGATGCCTTCCACATGTGCTGAATAGCTCCTGCACTCGGTTCAACAGACAGAATGCTGTGACAGCAAGCAAGATCACCCCTCACCTGAACAACTAGGTGCTGTGTCCCAACATCGCTGATGTGAGGAAAACTCTATGCAGAGTCAACCCACGTAAAGCGCCCGGACAAGAAAACATCCCTGGCAGAGTGCTCAGAGAAATCTACCTGTAGTGTAGAATTTGCTGAACAGCTGGCAGATGTTTTTACCAATATCTGTAACATCTCTCTAAGCAATGCCATCATTCCTATATGCTTCAAGAATACCACCAACACCCATGCCGAAGAAGTCTTATGTGTCCTATCTGAATGACTACCATCCTGTTGCACTCACACCCATCATCATGAACTGCTTCGATCGGCTCGTCATGAGACACAACAAGATCCTGCTGCCATCCCCATTCCATGCATTACACTATCTCCACCACACTCCATAATGCCCCCACACACCTAGACATCAAGGACACCTACGTTCAAATGCTGTTCATAGATTTCAGCTCAGCAATTAATACTATCCCAACAACAACACCTCCTGGTCAGAAAGTCCAGGATCCAGTTACAGAGGGTGGTGCTCAGGCCCAACAAGCTGAGCCTGGATCCTGGACTTTCTGACCGGAAGGCCTCAGTCAGTGTGGCTCAGGATCCAACACCTGCCATCTCAGACCACAAGACCGTACAGCGGACAGTGAGGACATCTGAGAAGATCATCGGGGTCTCTCTTCCCTCTATTGAAAACATCTACACCACACTCTGCATCCGCAAAGCCACCTGCATTGTGGACTCACCGATCATACTCACTCTTCACTCTCCTGCAATTTGGGCCCTAACATCCAGACTATGTAATAGCTTCTTTTTGCAAGCCATCCATCTCCTAAATAAAAAAGGACTGGACTGATGCGCACGCGCACACACACACACACACACACACACACACACACACACACACACACACACACACACACACACACACAC
>JAQMYK010000012.1:27064567-27077885 GCA_030014345.1 Clarias buthupogon | reverse complement strand
CTCAAGACAACTGTACGAAGTGTTGAATCTTTGATGCTGAAAATAAAACAAGAGACAAAGAGACCATGGACTTCTGTTCCGTGAGTAACAAATCTAAATAAAGATACGCGTCAAAACTTGTGGAATAACATGCCCGTACAGAGCTCATAAGCTCAATTTAACATTTTTGTCAAAATTTGTACAACTCCATCCTTAAATGGGTATGCTAGGAAAGGTTTTTTTGCTGGTGTAGGAGAAAGGTGGAAGAATTGCATCCCTTGGCAATGTCAACATTACCCCTCTGATGGTGGTTGGTGAACATATACAGTACATTTCTAAATGCCTTTCAAGTAACCATGAAGTGGAAGTTAAAGGATACTCCTTTAACTTATTTCACAGCTACATTAACTTTTGGGTTCTGGGGTTGAATCAGAGTTAAACTGACAGCTAGAGTGTTGGTTGTCATCACTTGTTCCACATAGAGCTCTTAATATTGGTTAGAGAGGGATTTGAGATACAACCTTGTTTTAGAAGCTAGTTAGCTTTTAGGTGGAGCTGGGACTCGAACAGCCAACCTTCCAAATCAGTGCCTTAGCCCTCTGAACCATCACTGCTCCATTATTAAGGAGACAGAATGTAACCAGTCTCAGAAACATCTCTGTCTGTATGTCTGTCTGCATTTTCAGATTTATTTTAAACTTGTGGCAAAATGTTGAGTGGTAGTGAAAGTATGAGCAGTTATTTGCCCCATTACCTCACAACACCTAGTGCTTTTTCCCTCGAGGTGTGTGTGGCTACATACATCACTCAACAGGGCCAATCAATGTATTAGTTTACAGTGTATAGACAAAGTATGCGGAAGACACAGAAACGATGGTAATGCACCTACAAGCTGCCACCATCCTTAAGAAACACTGATGAAACTGTGACTCAGCATGGCTTGCCCTAAAAATAAAAAAAGACAAGTTGATGAATTGACAGATCAATATATGTTTATTCTTCCTGCGGGAAGTTTATAACCAGTTTGTCTCATGTTAAGTAACCGTGGTGCTGATAAAAAAGGAGTAATGTGAAGATATGAGATAAAACACGTTAGAGCAAACATGTCCACAGCATGTGCCAGATTATGTCACAGCATCACGCAAAACTGGCTGGACTGAATTTAATGAAACTTTTGCAGTACTTACATATCTTCCTAAAGTTTAACCTGCACCATAAGTGAAATCTAAATGATGTTTAAAAGTGATGTTATGAACAGTTATTGGCCTGAATTAATAATCTTCTTTAATATAAGCAACTAATAAGTTACTTGCTCAATGTAAACAAATTGATGCACCAATTGATATTAATTAGAAAAGTTTTTTACTGGGATTAGTTAATATTTTCACAGCTGAAATAACAGCAGATAAGAGTGTATAAAAGGATTTCCACACACTGGAGTCATTTTAAGACAAAACATAATCTTTATCTGACCTACTTTTTCGATTGCTCATCTGTGATTCACTTTCTGATTACCAAACAGGGAGTGCATTTTGTGTGACGATGAGAGAAGAACAACTTAGCATAAACATGGCATAAGCTACTCAAACTCAATCATTTTTTATTTTGTAGTAAGGTCTTGGCATAGAGCTTAGGTGTCAAAATGTATCCAGAAAGGGCCGGGATGTCATCAAATTTGGTGAGCAAATATTTTAATTTGGCCCTCAAATGGTGCTGTCAAATTTTATCCACATATACTTGTGGTATTACACTGGGACAGGATAAAGTTTATCAAAATTGAACTTCCAATTATGCCACCCTGAATACGGGCCAGGGACACTAATTAAATAAATTTCATCTAAAGGCTCACAGGTCGGTTCACAACATATGGCGAGAGACTGGATTATCCAAAATGTATAAAATTTTATTACAAACAATAATTCACAAAATTTAATCACACAAAAAAAAGAAAAAGAAAACAAAAAGACAATTAATAACAACAACACTGGGACCAGTGATTCGCTTAACATGCACTGATGGTTAACCTGGGCACCCAGGACTTCAGCTACAGGAACCGGGGCCGGCAGCAGGGCCTGAAAACACAGCCGGCCTACACAGCACCACAACCTGGTATTATACTAGAGGCTCACACACACACACACACACACATGCGTGCTCATATTACGCACACTAAAAGAAAGGAGGCCAGGATACCACTGCTGCTATGGGCGCCGGCTCCTGTAACGTACACAAAACAATAGAAAAAGAAATACAATAAATAACAACAAAACCCGCAAGGAAATCCTCGTTCCTCTTCTTGCCCAGCACCTCTCACACACACACGCTCAGTAATCTACAACCTCTCACTCCTCATTCACAAAAGAGCTGGGGGAAGACTCACGCGCACCCCTCCTCACACACACACACACACACACACGCACACACACACACACGCTCAGTAATCTATAACCACTCACTTCTCGTTCACAAAAGAGCTGGGGGAAGACTCACGCGCACCCCTCCTCACACACACACACAAGGATCTGCAGCCACAGGGCTGTAGATCCCAAAGGAACACAAAACAAAAAAACAAAACAGCAGCAAAACAGCAGCGCCCTCCGACTAGGCTCTCGCGTCGCACCACCACGGGAAACCAAGCCGCGTCGCGCCACTACCAATCTGTTACATAGAAATTACATAGAGAACCTACCCCCCACGGCTGCATCGTCGTCCCGACGATGGACAAAGCACTCCCTTAACTCCAAGGTCTGAACCATGCCGAAATGGTTGAAGACGCCCCCTCAACCAGTACCCCATCAGGTCTCACCATGCCTACAGAACGTGGGAGATGATGCAAGTTAGAATGATGACCTGCGGTAGCTCGCCTAGACCGTCGTGGTATGACATCAGAGGAACCTTCGGACGCTGCTAGCAACTTACCTTCCAGGGTCTGGCCAACACTATCCGGGGCACCTGCCCCACTATTGATTACAGGCCCTACATTCCTTGGGTCGGCTACCTCCCCAGTACCAACAACCGAAGGCGCCGCTGAAATCACTACCCACAAGTCTCCCTGCTCAGGGAGTCTCTTCCAACGCCGGCTCACTCAGAAGTAATGCTACTTCCCTTACGGGGCTAGGATTAGGTACCAAAGCAGGAGGCTCCTTCGGCATTCGAACCTTCAGTAACGAACAATGTACCTGCCTTACCTTGCTCAAATCGTCTACCGGGGCAATGGAATAGACTGAACCCCCTGGTTTAGGGACCCTTGACTAAACACTGGTTTAGTGTACCTGATACACCACTGGGCTCCACAGGTCCTGGATCTTCGACCGACCCCTCACACCTACATTACGAAGGTAAACCAACTGGCCCTCCAACAAGGGGCCCTGTCGTACCTGAGAATCATGTTGTGCCTTGCGCCGTTCGGCAGCAGCCCGCAAATGTTCCCTGGCACCTTCAAAAGCCACCTGCAACCGCGTTTGATGCTCAATGACCCACTCATGGATATTTCCACCCCCAGCCCCTTCTACTCTTCCCAACAGGAAGTCAACTGGTAGACGAGGTTCCTGACCAAACATTAATTAATACGGAGACTCACCTGTTGATTGATGAGGGGTGGTATTGTAGCAAAATACTACCTGTGGCAAACATGAGGCCCAATCACGCTTACTAGAGGGAGGCAGAGTTCGCAGCAAATCATGCAAGGTTCGATTAAACCTCTCACATTGGCCATTCCCCGCAGGGTGATATGGTGTGGTTCGAGACTTCTCCACCTTATACAGCATACACAGCTGTCGTATCAAAGTTACGGCCCTGATCGGCATGTATCCGACCCGGGACCCCAAACTTACAGAACCACTCCGCCACGAGCACTTGTGCCACCGTTTCAGCCCGCTGGTCCCGTGTAGGGATCGCCAGGGTATATTTTGTGAAGACATCAGTCATCACTAGCACGTTCTCAATACCTGAACTAGATGGTTCCATCACAGTGAAGTCAATGGCCAAGATCTCGTTTGGCCTAGCAGCCAGCAGGTGGCCCATGAAACTAGATACCACGGGCTGCCCTCCCTTGGCCGACTGACACCGGTCACACTCTCTACATCAACGAGCAACCTCTCTGGACAGCAGCAAACGGCATCCAGTTCCACTCAAATAACCCAAACGGGGTACAAAAAGCAGTTTTGGGCCGATCTCCTTCCGTTACGGGGACTTGATTATACCCGCTGGCCAAGTCCAAAGTGGAAAACCAACGGGCCCCAGTCAGAGCATCCAACGTCTCCTCGATACGAGGAAGAGGAAAAGCATCTTTCCTGGTCTTTGAGTTTAACTGCCGGTAGTCCACACACATGCGTATGCTACCATCTTTTTTCCGCACCAACACAATCGGAGATGCATAAGGACTGCAACTCTCCCTAACTATCTGACCCTCGAGCAACTGGTTAATATGAGTCTTCACCACATCATACTCGGACGGGGGCAACCGCCTATACTGCTGCCGAACCGGAACATCATCTGTAAGGGGAATATCATGCGAGATCAAATTCGTACACCCTAAGTCATTATCATGCGCTGAAAACACGGACTGATAACTTCGTAACAGGGCCCCAACCTCAACCTGCTCCCCCAACTGCTCCCGTAACGATGATTCCACTGCGCAGCCCTGGGAACATACACTAGCGACCACATCCGGAACCTCAGTCACCCCTGGAGGTAGACTTGTAACATACACCCCCTGTAGACTACCTAATAGGGTCCTAGGGTACAATGCCACATCCACAACCCCGACATTCACAACCGGGATGTAGGCAGTACCTCGAACCACCAGCACTAGGGAAGGCGAAGCCAACAACCCAGCCGGAAGTCCCGACTCTAGGGGCTCAAACAACATGGTACGCCCAGCGCTCTGTTCGAAGCAGGTAGCGGTAATAATCTTCATAGTACCACCTGGAACACGACACGGATGACGCCCACGCACTCGTGCGTTACTGACCTGCCCAAACATGGGTTCTGGGTTAACCCCATGACAGTGCTGTAGAGCTTGCATCACTGAACCAGGAACTTCTACTACCGGCGGAGAGTTGAACAAAGCCGGCCCATGTTGACTAAAAAGATCCCGATAACACCGGCTCAACACGTACATCCCCCGTACCCCCGGAACCTGGACGCACATGTTGCCGGGCGGGTCCCTAACCACCAGTACCCCGCACCCTGACACTAGTTTACCACACAACTCCACATCCAATTCCAAATACCCAATGTATGGAATGGCGAGCCCATTAGCCGCACGTAGTTGAAGCCACTGGCATGATTTCAAATGCTCCTGACCCCAAGGTTTAAAATTCTCCAGAAAGCAGCTCTCCGTAATCGTGGACACCATAGAACCGGTATCAATTAAACAAGTAACCAAAATGCCCCCGATCCTGGCCACCAGCTGCGGACAGTCAGACATTAACCGAGACAAGGAACCACCGCTAATTAACTCATCTGAGCCACCAATTCCCCCGTCCGAGCTACGGCTCAAAAGCTCAAAAGCTGTAAAAAAAGCTGTATCAAAAGCTGTATCCTGTCACATACTGTATACTGTAATTTCCCATGGTACATCCAATAGCATGACATTTTTTCCTGACTCTTTGAACTATGGGTCATGGACAATGCAAACAAAAACGTTTTACAGAAATCTTACAAGACCAGCAGATTTTTAATTGGGGTTCTGATAGTCTATTGAAAGCCAAGAAGGACTAATTGAACAGGTGGAGCCAGGTGTGGCTTGTTACATTTCTAACTAGTATTTTAACATGATCATATATCTGTAAACCTGTATTCTTGTCTGTTTTTCACTTTTTCATTTGGGGTGTTTTCGAATTGCAAAATAATTTTCAATCAAATCTGCAACTAGCTCATCAGCAAATGATGCCCTTCCTTCCATACATGATAAAAAAAAAACTGCTCTCTGTGAAAATCTATTCATGCATAAATAATTTTATGCTTATTCCAGTTCGCAGAATCCGCATATTAAGCATCATTTTAGATAAGTTAATTATAGCTGCATTGTTTGTTGTACATTTGTTTTATTCAAATGATAATCACAACATTATTATGCACTATACAGTGGAAGTCTACACATTCATATTGAAATTGCAGTTTTTTTTGTGATGTAAAGCCAGAAAGGAAGATAAATTGTATCAGACATTTAACCATAATGTGACCTTGAACATAGAAAAAAAAAGAAATGTTAAATTAAAATAAGATACAACACCCTGGTTGCAAAAGTTTATACACCCTTTTATAATGAGGGCTATAGCTGTGTTTAGTGTTAATAACTGCATTGAAAATCATTTTCAAGAGTACAGTAAGTAGCTTGCAGTTGCCATTAGTAAAAGTGAATTTAAAAAAATCTGCTGTTCTTGTAAGATTTCTGTAAAACATTTTTGTTTGCATTGTCCATGACAAAAAGAAAGAGTCAGGAAAGGCATGTCAAAAATTTCTTGCTATTGGATGTACCATGAGAAATTACAGTACATTATACAGTATAAGTGGTTAAAATTTGACAGCACTATTTGAGAGCCAAAATCAAATGTTTGCTTGCCAAATTTGATGACAAAACAAGAAGTAAACTTATCAGGGATGCTAACAAACAAACAAACAAAAAAACAGAAAAACAGAAAACTTTACACTTTTTAATCTTCTATAAGATAAAGTATGTCAGTCTTGCTCATTATCCAAAGAACAAGGCCCCCTTTGTCAAGTATGGTGATGACAACACCAAACTTTCTGATAACTTCTTTTCACCCGGTATAGGCTATACTCAGGATACATGAGCAATTCTGGCACAGTTTTTTTTTTCCACATTACCTGTTAGTAATTACGGCCCCACAGTGATTAAAAGTTCTACAAAAGAAACAAATTAAAACTATTTGTCATTCTGCTTCTAATCAGTATATATTTGGGTTGAGTTTATTTTTTCCCTCTTTCCCTCTGATGAGGTACAGTATGTGGTGTGCTGTTATTACTTGTCTTGCTGTGTATGTCTATAAAAGCCCATTTTTGGATGAAAAAAGCCATTCATTACATTAAGTCAGAACTGTTATTTCAGAACAGGAACGTTAAGCAAGGGACTACATAAACATTACATATTTTAATTTGTAAATGGATATAGTAAATGAAATGGCAATGCTTGCTTTTAATTAAACATGACTTGAATGTGACATGAAAGCGTAAATGTCAAAGAAGAATTACAAATCCCAATCACTCCTTTTCCACAGCAGAAATTCCATTTGATCGGAACAAGCAAAAACCTCTGTTGATGATGCTTCAATCTTTTGTTTGTTTGCATTGTTGAAATTCCAGTTATTTTGTGGTTAAAGGGAGAGTACCTGGGTGCACTCTCTCTCTCTCTCTCTCTCTCTCTCTCTCTCTCTCTCTTATTTTTAATCCAGTCTTGCTCATATAGTAGATGTGCCATAAGATAACGTAAGAATGCTGGCATTTGCATTAATACTATGAATTATGAATAAGAATATATGAAGATGTGCATGCTGAAGGACAGGCCACTGCTTACTTTAACCTACAACAAACTTATTTTAAAAAAGGTATTTTGAATAAAACAGAAACCAATAGACTGCCTGTCACCAATAGCCTGGTTTGGCCAATATCTATATAATAAAGAATGAAAAAGACACACAGATATGCATGAGACCAGATGCCCTGCAGACCATCATCTATGCAATGCTAATCTATGTTTCCCCTCATATTAATCACCTGAGAACAGAACACTGTGTAACACACCCATCGCTCAATGCTATTTAATTACTGAGGAAATAAGATTGAATTTGTAATTGTTTTTGTAAATGGGATATTCTGACTCATAGTGCTCTGAACTATCTGAAGCTTAAAAAATAACCAAGGAATGTGGATTGCATTATGATGGAAACACAGATTGATGCTGCAATTCCAACATTTAATGTACAAAAAATAAATAAATAACTGGACTGCAACAGGGTAACAAAAATGGTTAACACAATGGTGATGACATCCTACAGCACTTTGTGTGTCTTTTTCAAATATGTTTGTTTGATCTTCTTCAGTACTCCCACAGCGAGCTAGGGTACCCATGGACACATTTTGGGGAATTCCTACAGCCAAATACTGAATACATGATCATGACATTGTGATCATGGCTTTTTGTCAGTCCTACTGTATATACCTGTTGCCTTCATGAGCCAGGCAAAGAAATGTGACCAAGTCAGAGATAGGGGCAAATTCAGTTTAACATTTTTGTTAAAGACACTGACTAACAGATCCAAAAAGTTTGGAAGGAACCATGAACCATGAAACCATGAACAAGAACAGACAAAAAGTCATCAATCTAACTACAACAGAAGACTTCTAGAAAATTTAAACACAAAAAAAGGCTTGGTAAATTGTGGCAAACTGAGTGTTACATTACTCTGAACAGAGAAATAAACGGGTAAAGGTAAAAAATTTTTTTTACATGAAAACGTAAACAAACACAAGACAACATGGAGGTTGGCATTTGCATTGCCGTGAGCACAAAAGCACAGCATGCAAGACTTTATGAGAAGGAGAATAAATGATAGTAAGAAATCTGAAACCTTTTCCCAATAGATCAGTTTGATGTGCTAATGTGGTCACATGATCCAGTGATCAAATCTGAAAAGCTCATTTGTCCTGCCAATCTGATGAAAAGTCATCTATAGTAAAAGCACAATGGAGCAGCTCTGCATCAACATCTCTCTGTAGTATGAAAGTGGCGCCTTGTTTTCTTGTGGCATTCAAGGAATAATGGAATTCCCAGGAAACTGTCTGAGTGGCCTTTTGCTTTCTGTGTCCTTACACCATAGGCTTTTTAAAGACCTGCTTAGCATTTGTGCCATATGGACCTTATTATTTGCACTCAAAATGACCTTTTTTCCTCTAGTGCAACTTTTCAACAATAAAACAGTAATTTATGGCTTGTTATGTGGGTGTCTGACATTTCTAAAGATTCTTAATTGAAAAAGTTGTTGTAGTGTTCAGTGTACAGTAACATACAATGGGTTTCAAGCTTTCATGTTTTCAATAAGAAATCTCTGGCAAAAGGTAGGTATGTGTGAGCAAAATGAAAACATTGCCTTGACCATAATATTTAATCTTTATAGTCTCCTCCAACTCCATTTTAACTTGTTTTGTACCCCCCCCCCCCTTCATGTCTCCTACCTCTTTTGCTTGGAGCTAGAGTGGGGAGAGGAATAAAGCAAAAATGGGAGTGAAAATGTGATAGAGATCTTCTCCTCCACATATAAGGGTCAATCTTTTATCTCTTCTCTTTAGATGTGCCATCTGGCCTACACTTCTACATACTTTACACCTACACTTTTTCTACATCTTCCATGCTCCATATCACTTCAAAATGCACTACAGATACCTTACTGTCCTGTTAGAGAATTTGTGTATCTTTGAAGGCACAAGAGCTGCAGATTCCCCACTAAAAGTTAGTTTGTTTTAACATTTTTGAACCAATGGACTGTTTGTCTTTTTTTTTTTTCTTTTATTCACCTTTATTTATTTGTAATATATAATTAGCATCAATCAAGTGTTTCATACAGTATATGTGTTTAAGGATTCTCATAGAATTTCATTAATGCATGGTATCTTCTGTGCTATATGCCATGATAGTCCAGCTGAGCATGTATGCACATAAACCTACTTCTGGCTGTTTATTCTCATTTTTCCTGTCCTCCATTTTCCCTTTTCTCTGACATCTGTAAGCTCAGTGCTCCCCCTTCCTGGTCACTATAAGTAAGTACATTCCATATGGCAAATCAGGGAGACTATGATTCAATTGCATATTTTCTATTCTTACTGAAAATAAAAATTAGGAATTTAGAAAGTGAAAGTGACTGGATGTCACACAACTAAGGAACATCTGACAACTAAAGTCACAACTAATGACAATTGTCACTGTTGGCTCTCAACCACACACATTCTTTCTCCTCAGACAGGCAGTGGAATTGTGTAGGATGGACAGCACCATTTCAGTACGCCTGATGTTATGGAAAACAGAAAAACATGCTATCACTTGTTGGGGTGTCCTCATTCAACACACCTGGAAGGACATAATCTCTTCACCTCACTGGGAGAGGACAAAAGGATGCCAAGATGAGTGTCAGTTGGGTAATAGGCCTGTAAATGTACATTCATGCTGTACTCGCTCTTTCTTTCCCAGACAGTGATTCTGCTGCTACCCTCAGCTGCCTACCAACAGCTGGCTGCCAACTACTGCCGAGAGCCTCCTTGGCACCCAAACCCTCATTATCGTCTTTCCACCAATGGCCCTGCTGGAACCATGCCACATGGTATGCAGAGTTGAACTCAGTCTTCAGATCTTTCTTGTATTCAGAACAAAAGTTTCCCTGTATGTGACTGGTCAGGGGGTTCCACAAACAAGTGAAAGGTCCAGCAGTCCGTAACATCTTCATATATCTGGTTGCTGCAAATAGTGCTGTCAAAAATTGTTTTTCTATCTTTGTTCACAACAGTTTTGATGTAAGTCTCGTCTTGCTTTTTTTTTTTTTAAATAGCTTTTTCAACAATCAGTATCCTTTCATTGTTTTTAGATCCAAAACTGGTCACATTGATGTCCATCATAGTGACCATGTTGTAAAAATATTGCCTAAATTCTTGAGCCATATCGCTTGCTGATGCTCAGAACTCAACATATGTAGACAGTCTCCTTTATACAACATATATCAAGTATATCTCTCTGGCCTGTTACCCAGCTCTTTTTTTTTTTTTTTTTTTTTTTTTTTTTGAAGGAATAGTTCCCAAAAGGAGAAGGCAGCCCCTGAAGCATCACCAGATGACCCCAACAACATCAGAGAGGATCTTTGGAAACTCCCTTTTACCATGTGTCTGGCTGCAGATCAGCAGGATTCTCCATCTAATTCTTTTTCTATTCTGTCTCAGCAGGTAACCAAAAAAGGTAACTTAAAGAAGGAACAAGAACAGAATGATTGCCTGAAATACTGCTGGACCCAGGTGCAAGAGATAGTGTGAGAGGAACCAGATGGTGGAAAACCCTGGCCGGGCTCGTACGTCATTATAAAAAAAAAGGGCAGTTATATTATTGCACACAAAGGAGGGGAGGAAGAATGCAATCTCCTCTTGTCCCCACAGCAAAATTGACAGTCATGCATGTGGTTTATGTGCATCCCCTCAGAGGAGACCTCAGAGTGAGGAGCACTCTGCTGAAAATCTGTGATCATTTCCACTGGCTGGGCATGGAAACTGAAGTCAAAAAAAAAACCTCCATTCTTTTTTTTTTTTTTATGTTGTCACACACTATAATAAAAAAAAAACTCTTGATTATTTTCTGCATCCTGGCCTCCCTGAGTTAGATTCATCTTATTCCACCCCAGCTTCTACACAATAAACACATTTAAAATTTGATTTGATACTGTACATGGTGTTTCATAGATTTTAGAAATAGTAAATATGTGTTTTCTGAATATATCAGAATATCAGTGGTCTCCATTTACATTTGGTTAAAATATTAAACACTAAACAATATTATTGAAAGGTAATATTAATAGAGTTTGTGTGATCCATTCAGACATTCATAGCATAATATATAAGCATTAATGTAACATTATTAAACATAGCTAATTCAATACTAGCTTAGGGTTGCTAGGAAATTTTCCAACCCTATGTCACAAGCCAGCCTGATCGCCCTAGTACTTCCAGGTCATAACTTCCATCCATGTTATTTCCCGCTCTCCCAGCCAATTACCTGAGCCCACCTGTCACTAATCAAGCTACTCGGGATTTCGCCCACGTCATCTACCAGCCCCTCCACGTCATCGGGGATTCACCTTTTATACCCGGAACTCTCCAAACGCTCACCAAGTTACCACGGCAACACACTGCCAGCTCTACTAGCATTACCAGGTGCTTTATCTTTTACATTAAAAGTAATTTAAGCCACTTAGTGTGTTTTGAGTCTGCTTTTGGGTTCATTATTCCCCAGCCCTGACAGTACACATCGGCCCTGACGAACCCAGTGGATTTGGAACAACTCAGACAGGCGCTTTCACAACAAGAAGCCCTGCTAGGATTCCACCAGCAAAGCATCAAACAAGTCACTCAAACACACACAATTGGAACAACTCCTAGGTACATCCTCTCCTACTCCTTCGCCCATCATTTGCCAAGAGCCAAACCTCCCGCACCCACCGCCGTACGATGGCACACCCGGAACCTGCCGCTCCTTTGTCTCTCAGTGTTCTCTGTTTCTGGAGCTCTAAGCATCGTCTTTTCCCACGGAGGGCTCTAGAGTGGCATTCATGATCACACTCCTAACTGAACAGGCACGCGAGTGGGGAACTGCTGTTTGGGATGCCAACGACCTACAGTATGTTGTTCTACTTTCAAGTTGTTCAACAAGGAGGTGAAAAGGGTGTTTGACCACTCCAACTCTGGCAGGGACGCCGCCACGCAACTACTGGAGCTCCGCCAAGACCCTCGCTCTGCTTATGATTATGCAATTGAGTTCCGCACACTGGCTGCATCCACAAATTGGGACACCCAGGCGCTCTATGATGCCTTCCTTCACGGCCTTTCTGAGGAGATCAAGGATCACCTGCTTGTCCAGGAGCTGCCCAGCAATCTAAATGGTCTCATGGAGCTAGCTGGACATACAGACGCTCGGTTATCTCGCAGACGCCACACTCAACCTCCATCCTCGCCCAGACCCAGGTTTTCAGCCCCACCTCGGTTGCCTACCTACCCTCTTTCTTCATCAAAGGTGAAGGACCTCAACCTCCCAACAACCCTCCTTGACAACCCACTTGCCGTTCAGTGCCCTTGATGGAACCCCTCTGCCTGCCATTACCCATCGTACCATCCCATGATTTCCGGTAACCATACCGAAGATCCTCCCTTCCTAGTCATGCACCACGCCCATGCACCACTCGTCCTTGGACGACCTTGGCTTACCCGACACAATCCCCACATTGACTGGATAAAGAATACGATCCAGGAATGGAGCCCTTCATGTCTGACATCCTGTGTCAAGTCAGCCCTTTACCCACCTGCTACAAATTCCCGCCAAGCCACATGATCGCTGTTTTTCTCCCGCTTTAATTACTAACCCAGTTCTCTGCCCGGTTCTGGACAGCATTCTGTAGACTCGTCGGGGCTACCCCTAGTCTTTCATCGGGCTACCATCCTCAGACTAATGGTCAGACTGAGAGAGCCAACCAAGATCTTGAAACGGCCATTCGCTGTATTCAATTCAATTCAATTCAATTTTATTTATATAGCGCTTTTAACAATGGACATTGTCTCAAAGCAGCTTCAC
>JAQMYK010000012.1:27019386-27032805 GCA_030014345.1 Clarias buthupogon | reverse complement strand
GGGAGAAAATAATATATATTTTTGCGGGAGCGGGCGGGAGCGGGACAGAATGTTGCGGGAGCGGGCGGGAGCGGGACAGAAAAATCCATCCCGCGCAGGTCTCTAGCGTGTAGCTCTCTCTTTCTCTCTCTCTCATTCGCCGGCGTTTTAGACAGGCAGAGGCTGGGGCTTTGCCTTTGGCTGTCTGTCTGTCTGTCTATTTATCTTTCTTTCTTTATCTTTCTTTCTTGCTTTTCTTCGGCCCTAATACCTTTACTCGTGCTACGTAATGATCACATGAAGGTATCAGGACCCTTATATAAACACGCCGCCAGGTGCGGCTCGTTCAGGCTGATTGCCTGACGGCGGCGTTGCCTGGCAACCACGTGTATAAATGGCCGCGCCTTTGCCTGTTCAGAACTCCCTGCCCCTCGCGCGAGCGCGTATGTTGTATGTCGTATGTTGTCTATTGTTGTCTCTTTTTTGTATATAGATAGATAGATAGTTTTAGGTTAACTTAAAAATGTTAATCTGTCATATCTGAGCTAGTCAGCTAATTAGTTCTCTTAGTTAGCTAGCTGGTTCCGGTAAAGTGTGTTGTTAATTTATGTTGTGTTATTAATTTATGTTGTTGCATATATGTAGCACCTTGGTCCTGGAGGAACGTTGTTTTGTTTCACTGTTTACTGAACTGTATATGGTTGAAATGACAATAAAAGCCTACTTGACTTGATTTGACTTGACCCTATAGTGCTTGGGCCCTAATAAGACTAATAAGACAATTATTTGTAATTTATGTGTGTTTGTTATAATATCCATTTATAACTACCATTATTTTTTTTTAAAGGTTAACACTATAAATAAAACAATAAATAAATGGCTTATTAAAAATAAATAAATGACCAACATGGCTAAGGTTATTTCACTGTATTTTTCAACACTTTTGCTCTACATGACAGTAACATGGCAATCAGCGCAACAGGCGAATCCACAGACAACTAGGCCAGGGATTTCCAGACAGGTAGATCAGCGACCAAGTGGGGTTGCTAGGCAACACAGCCATGATAGCAATCAAAAGAAATGCAAGTCACCTGGCCACTTGCCTTCTTATGCCCCCAAGATTTGGCATGACTCTATCGTTGACTCGTGATTCTGGTTCAACCCTGCAATCAATCACCTCCTATGTGGCTGAACCAGAGAAATGTTCTGTAACGCTTCATAATGCAGTGCCCATTGGTCTTCGAGATGGTTTTTCAAAATCTCCTCATGGAACACTCCACACTATGTGGAATTCCACTTTGTGGAAGCACTCAAGGTGACCTTTCACCATCTGCATGTGACAGCTGGGATGATTTTTCCCCTCCTCCAGATTTGTCAAGGTGGCCGTCAGTGGCTGAGTCACTGGTGAATTCCGTACTTGGGTGGAACAGTTAAAAGATGAATTGGCTACATGAGAACCCCCAGGTGGAGGAATTATATTGGCTAGAGATCAGAATTGACAACCAAGCAGTCGGGCACAGCCAGCATCGTCCAACCGATCAGTGGCACCCACAATTTCAGGAGTGCCTATTTCTGTTGTGGTAAAATGGGGCACCGGCAGGACAGCTGACTTCAAAGAAAACCAAAAGGGCAGGGTCATTTCTGGAAGGTGGCTCAGCAATGTTCCTACCAGCCCCACTCACCTGGCAAGGTGCCCCTGTGGCCTGTCTGGGGACGTTTGTTAACTTAGGGGCAATTTTATTGATGCGGGGCTGGCTCAGAGGCTGGGTGTACCATCCCACCTGCTCCCCTCTTCCATTCCCGTGGCAGCCCTCAACAGCTACTGTAGCCATTTAACTCCGGGCCGTCAACCAAACAGACGCCCCAATTATATGTGAGTCTCTATCATGACTCTGGTGCTGAAACTGCATGTGGTGCTGCTACTCCCCTGATTGATTCATCAACACAGTCCTTCTCTCTCAGTGCTCCCAGAGCTGCCTAAAGGGGATTTAACCCCCTCGCTCAGAGTGCCCATAGCCAGTTGACCTGTCAGCTGTTTCTAGAGACTACTGGGACATCTTATCTTCCCCATATCAGCTGGCCATGGAGAAATACTCAAAGAGGCCCTCTCCTTGGGGTTTATCTGACAGGTTACTTCTTTGTGAAGAAAAAGTCAGGCATCTTTGAATTGTAAAAAGCCTGATTTTTTTTTACTAAATTAGATCTACACAGTGCACACAATCTGATCCACTTCAGGGCATGGGATGAGATGGCATTAATTTTGCAGTTGGGCCATTATGAATATTTAGTAATGCCCTTCAACATGCTGTCTTTCAGCAGTTTATAAAGAAGGTACTCCAGGAGGCACTAAATCTCTATGAGTTCGTCTACTTACGGGAACACACAAGTGCGGAAGATCTTGCAGCTTCTCTCTGTTTGTAAAGCTGAAGAAGTCACAATTTCATGTGACCACCCCCTCCTTCCTGGGCTTTGTGGTCTCCAAGGGGCCTTTGTTGTCTCCTGGCTAAGATAAGGGCTATAGCTGAGTGGCCATGGCACACATTGACCCAGAGGCGCAATTTATAGTGGAGATGGATGCATCAGATGTGGCAGTCGGGGCTGTCATTATGGCTGGGCTACAAAAACCTGAAGTCAGTCCCCTTGTCCCGACAGTGGGCTCTCACCCAGCCACCAAGAACATCATACCAGCTCCATGAATTCTAGCCCTGGTGTACTGGGTGATTGAGCAGGAAATTAGGCGAGTAATGAGAGGAACCAGACCCTGGGAGCATCCTATTGTAGCGACAACTCTAGGAATAAGCATATGTGACTGTCTGCCCCATCTGTGGGCAAAACAAAGAACCCCACACGTGCCTCTCCGAATTACTGCACCTGCTGCCTTTACCATCATGCCCATAGTCCTGTCTATACCTAGAATCCCACCTGTTTGTCAACCTCCAAGAGTGTACAGATAATCCCGCAACATGTGGTCCATTTCCACGACCTCAAACCACAATTTGACAGTCAACTTTGGGAAGCCGTCTGTAAGCTAATCAGAGTCATGGCTAGCCTGTCCTCAGGCGTTCCCTCAGAGTACAACTGGGATACAGAGAAGGTAAACCAGAACCTGGAATGGACCCTCAGTGGAGTCCTCCAAACCCTCGTCTTGGGCTGACCACCTGATGTGGATGGAATTTGCCCTTAACACCCTGTGGCACTCCTCCTTGGGTATATGGCCATAAATAGTTTATAATAATAAATTTTTACATAATGTGTAAAGTCCACTAACTAATGCAATAGTTTCTGTATTATTCATCATTTGCTCCATCCATTAACTAAGCCAGCACAAAACAGGTGATGTCACTAATTAGTTCTTTCTGGCTGATGAGTTGTGCTAATTAGAATCAGCTTGTTTAGTTAATGGTTGGAACAAATATATGGAAGGATTTAATTTCTGAAGCCAGGGTCACCTCTTACTATATATATATATATATACAGTACATGTTATGATAAGAATATGATAATATTATAAATATTATATTGTTATAATCCTCACAAATGCACTTCTGGAAAAATGGTCAAAAGCCAATAAACAAACTTCTAAACCTTGTGGAAATCCTTTCCAGAAGAGCTGAAGCTGTCATAGCTGCAAAGGGTGGGCCAACATCGTATTAAACCCTATGGATTATAAATGGATTTTACTTCATCTTCATCTCATGTGAAAGCCGGCGAGCAAATACTTTTTGGCAATATAGTGTACATTTCTAATATCTTCTTTTAAATCTAGGATTTAAATACATGTTCAGACATGCAGAAAGTGCTATCAAAGTGAATAAATAAATGAATGAATATACAGTACTCAAAGAATACAAGTTAAAATTAGTTACATTTAAAAGATATTTATTTGTGAAAATGGCAAAAAGATATCTCTTATTCATTTCAATTGTATAGAAACAAGTGCATATTTAAGCACACTAAATGACATATGAGTTAATTTGCATCTGGTTCATGAAACTGTCTTATGACATCAAAATGAGTGAGCATTCAAAGACAAGAAAAATATTTAGGATAATTACTGAAAGATTTTATTCAGTATCCATCACATGACTTCTCCTTAATTAAATGACAACAACTTACAAATATTTCTGATTTGCCTGATATTCTTCCAGCTGGGTGTTAAAAAGAATGGATAGACTGAATTGGAGTCACACTGGGGTCCAGCTCAAAATGCCATGGACACTACAGGTAAGCTGAAAACATTTATTTTTGAGCAGCTGCTCTGTAGTCAGTGATTCAAACTCTGTGGGTTCTCAGTGGGTTTAAAATGATCAGGATTCATGTACTGCATGAGCTTTCACAAGAGGAGCCTGAACGGAAAGGATTTTGGCTCATCTTCACAATCTCAAAAGACAGTTTGTACTTTCAACCTGGAACTACACGTTTAGTCTGAAAGACTCCCATGGAGTTCAGTAACTCTTATCGATACAGCTTTTAGTAATGTGTTGTCAAGATCATGTGGTGTAGCAGGTGCCAGGTTAGCTTTGTCTTTACAACTCATCACAATGCATACATCACCCTTATGTGAGCACCTTTCAAAATGCATTTCTGGCAATGCTTCTATATATGAGTTTGTTTAGAATCATGGCCAGAAATGTACTTTGAATGCCATTCAAGTCAAACCAGGACTTTGCAGAATTACAGAACATTGTTTTGAAATTAAAAACTTACTTTATTTCCCTAGATCATCCCCTGCAACACTAATCCACTTACCAACAAGATACCAACATCATACCAGAAAGGTGCCTGCTTCACATCTAAAACACTGGCATCCCAGAAACGTCTTTAATGGGCTAAATTTTGCTGCCTTGGCATGTTACAAGTAGTATTGGTGAATGATTGTGTGAACATTTCTCACAGACATCTTGCATCTTTCCCACAAGTTGGCAACAAGATATCCATCGATTTTCAAGGATCAGGCTTTCCCTTGGTAAATGTCCATTGGGAATGACTGCATTGGGCCCCGAGCCACCTCGGCCAGAATAATCATTAACGGACGCACAGCCTTCTTTAAATCATCACACTTTGATTGAAGTCTCATCATCACACTTGTGCTTGTGTCTTCTGTAACTATTAATAGGTTTTTACTCTTCACAAGAAATTTTACAGTAAAACCTTATTTGAGATTTGACTGCCCACTCATAATTATATAATAATTTCTAGAAATTTACTTCACAATTCAAAGCTTTTCTTTATGTCTTGTGTAAATAAAAAATATTTGTGGGTAGGTTACAGAATTTTGATTACAATACAAAGACATCAATATGTTATGAAATAATTACAAATATGTTTTTCCAACATGCATGACGGAACATTTAGAATTTTCCCATTTCAAGATTAATTCAAATGAATCAGCAAATTATGACTCCTATTTTTATGACAGAACAATGATACATCCACAACCACATTTTTTTTCTAATCATCTGTTGGACTAGTAAACTTGAATAACATAAAAATTAGCTAAACATTTTTTTTTTTAATAAGTAGATTTCTGTCATTTTGTGCATTAATGACTTTAGAAACTGTCATTTTCGGGGTTGGACTATTCAAGCTCAAGCAGAGAAGGGTGGGTTTTAGGTTTTGGGGACGGGGCGAGGCGGTTTCAGATAATGGTCAATTTGCTTATTGGAATTTCCATGACTGTCTAATCAAATGTTATAACATTGCTCCTTTTCAGGGACCCCTATTACTAGACCTTTACAAGCAAATGTTTTGCAAATTGACAGGGTTTCCAAGCACATCTTCTGATCTAACATTTTGTAACTCATTCAATACGTGCTAGTCATGAGGCATCCAGCATTACTGCTAATTTAAGTTTTAAGACGATGTTCCATCAAAAGATGCTCAAATTCAAGCCAAAATAGCCCATCGTACTGACAGCTATTGTTCACTGTGAGTCTTCTGTCCAGTTTGCTAAAATTAAGCACATCATGATGGTGAAAGTAGCACCCTGCTGCAGTGAGGGGGAAAGCATTTATTATTTATTTTATTTCTCATTAATCATTCTGCCACAAAGAAGACTCATGCAACACACAGTCTATCATGCACAGAATTTTGTTGTAATGGTTTAATGAATTTGTGTTTTCATGGGATTATCTGTTTCTTTGGGAGAGTTGTAGGTTTTGTAATTTGGTGAACCAAAGATTTAAGAGTGTTTCCTGGCCCAAACAGATTTTTTTTATGGGGCCACAGAGGGGAAATAAACACATACAGCACACACTACTACTACTTTTCGAGTGAGAGAAGTCATTTTTATGAATGCTCTAGTCTATTTATTGCTAAAACATATCCTTTGGGTAACAAAGACATATTGAAGAAAGCAAACATATACAGTACAAAGAAAGCTACGGCAATTTGATTTATTTTTTTAATGGGAGAGATTTAATAACATAAATGGGATAAGAGCTGAGAGGTAAGTGGGTGCTGGGCCATTTTTAGCTTTGTAGGCAAGCATAAGGGTTTTGAATTTGATGCAGGCAGCTACAGGAAGCCAGTGCAGGGAGCGGAGTAGTGAGGTGGTGTGGAAGAACTTGGGAAGGTTGAAAACAAGACGTGTAGCTGCACTCTGGATCGGCTGCAGAGGACGAATGTTGGACAGAGGCAGACCTGCCAGGAGTGAGTTGCAGTAGTCTAGTCTAGAAATAACAAGAAATAACAAGCACCTGATTAGCCTGTGAAGGAAGAAATGGATAGATTATTTTGATGTTGTAAAGGAGAAATCGACAAGAGTGAGTAAGGTTAGCAATGTGTGTGAAAAATGACAGATGATAGTCCAGAGTTACCCCAAGATTGCGGGCAGTGCTGAAGGAGTGATCTGATTGTTGTTGATTTTGTCATCTGATTGCATAACAATGGTATGAAAAGCCATGCGATTATATAACCTTACCAAGAGAGTATAGAGGGCTCTCTATAAAGGACCACGTGCTGAACCCTGTGGGACACCAGTAGAGAGTCTGCGTGGGGCAGATGTGGATGAGGATCACCTACATGTCACCTCATATGACCTATCTTAGGTAAGAAGCAAACCATTGTCACGCTGTTCCACAGATTCCAAGGCTCGTAAGAATAGGTGATAGAATCTTGTGGTTCACTGTGTCAAATGCAACTGAAAGGTCCAGAAGGATGAGTACAGATGATAGTTTAGCTGTTCTAGTAATTAACATAGAGCCTCTCAGTGACTGACAGGAGGGCAGTCTCTGTGGAATGTGCTACTTTAAATCCTGATTGGTTGGGATCATTAAGGTTGTTCTGTGAGAGATAAAGAGGCATTTGGTTATAAACAGTCCTTTCAAGATTTGTAGAAATAAGAAGACAGGAGCAATACCAGCTGATAGTTGCTGACGTCTGTTGGATCCAGGCAGGGTTTCTTGAGGATGGGAATAACTCTCGTCTTCTTAAAAGCAGCAGGAACATGACCAGATGATGTGGAATGGTTGATGATGGTTGTGATGAAGATAGGGGGTCTTGTGAGATGGCCTTGTGGAAGGGATGAGTTTTATTTTCTAAAATAGTCTCTAATCTCAGTCTTACTAAAAATTGACCAGTGAAAAACTCTTGAATGTACTATCTCGTATAAGATCATAATTAATATAATTATTAAATACAATTATTAAATGTATTTTAAACATTTTATTTTACTAATGTTAGACTAAAATATGTCAGGTAATTTAACTTTTAAGCACATAATTCTTATAAAGGAAACTGCTGTGAATAGCTTGGAATTAACTTGAATATGGAAAATAACATAGGGTTAATAATTGTATTTTTGGTTTATTGTAGTATATAGTAAGAAATAAAGATCAGGATTAATAAACAAGGTAGAATGTTAAACTGCAGTGCTGTGTCTCTCCTGTCTGACAGACCTCAGTTTGACAACCCTGGTGTAACGATTCCTTTAACAATTTCATTATGCTGAAAAACCCAAGAATCTCATCAACTGCAGATGTTATAGGAACAACTTCCAACTTCAATTTACCCCTCTCTCCTTTTCTCACTATTATTCTGTCCCTCAATGATTGCGTGGACAGTTTTAGGTACTATATTTGATCAGTGGCTGCCTGGAGTGAGAAGAAAGTAGGCAGCAGAGGAATATTTCACACCTGCCACTCTGATATCCAGCTCAAGCACAGAAAAAGGCCTATCTTGGGAAACATGGAGGAGGGAAGGTAGTGGAGGTGATGGGATTTTAGTGAGGGCATCACTTAGAGGAAAAATGAAGCCATGAGCTTACATGATGCCAACGAACATCACACACTTCACAAATACAAAACACACTGGAGGAGTGAGAAAATAAACCACAGGAGCAAAACAAATATGGAGCAGTGTTGTACTAGTGATTCAGTATTAGAGCTGTGTAGCAAGTGCCATGCTGTTGCAACCCAGCTTCTCAATATGTATGCTTCTAATTAGTGGGAAAATTTTATAGCGGTGAAGTTGTAAGCAAGGCTATAACCCTTGGTTAAAACCATATCGTACCCTAATAGAATAATATAAAAAATGTTCACTGTGGGCAGAGCCAATGTTTTTGTACTCCAACATCAAAATAATTGTTTTAAACCAATTAAAACAAAACATAGTTCATTCCATTCCACATACACAGGCTGTCCAAAGGCCAAATATAATAAAATACACTCCACACGGCCAAATGTATTAGTTATACATTTTTAGTACGAAGGACATTTAAAGCTTTTATGACATAGATTCAACAAGGTACTGGAAACACTCCTTATATATTTTTGTCCATATTGATATGATAGCATCACAAGGTTGCTGCAGATTTTTGTGTTAGTTGTCTTAGATTGAACGGACTTTGGACAGGATCCTTCTCTCTGACACTGTCATTAGAGAGTTCAGCTCCTCCTCAACATCACTAGTCTTGTAGATTTTTTCGTTGAGTCTTTTCGTGTCTGCCACTTTCAGCCTGCATCGCTTGCATGCCACAACATATATGAGAGCACTGGCCATCTTAGACTCAAAACATCCTTACCATCGTCTGATAGATGTTGAAGCACCTAGAGCTAGCTCTGGCTCTTCCTGTAGAGTACTCCGGTGTTTTTAGACCAACCCAGTTCATTGTCAATGCGCACCCCATGTATTTGAAGGAGACACAGGTGCCTTCCTCCTTCTCAGGTCACATTTAGCTGCAGTCCCCCAGTGGGGCCCCAGGATTGATTATAACTTTTTCCGACCCCTAGTGTTAAACACATGCATACTCAGAAATTCCAGGTAGGTAGTCAACAATCCAGTAGACATTGGGGACATCAACTGTCATTACTGTCAGCTTCTCACTCAGAAAAGTTGGGCTGATGGTGTCAAAGTGCTCATTAAGTAATCGAGGTGTGCATACATATGGTTTAGCAGGTAGATGATGATGTCTTCAACACCCAGTCTGGGCTGGTAGATGAACCGGGTCTAGATGTGGGCTGACCATGATCCAAGTATTTGAAGAGGAGCTTCATGATGTTCGAGGTCAGAGCCACCCACCTGTAATTCTTGGCGACACTGGGACGTGTTGTCTTCGGCACAGGAACAGGGCAGGACATGGCTCAAGGACCCTTTGGAGATGAACATGCTGAACAGGTGAAATGGCTGGTGAGTGTAGCAGGTTTGTAAAGCTTTTAGTCCCAGGAGCTGTGTATGCTTGATAAGGACATGTATAGACAAACACGGCATGGAATTTTACAACATGTAATAAAATATAGCAAATAAGGCAGAATAACTTGGGTTACCAACAAAATAGGTCAACATGCATAGACATGCTAACTGGGTAAGTGACCTTGCTTAGTATGGGGTAGCTAATGAAAATATTTATCACATAAGTTAACAGGTTTGTTTATTTATCTAGTGCATACATTTATACAATGAGAATTTATTTCAATTCCAATTTGTTTCAATTTGCAGATCATTATGAACGTTTCATAGTGGAGTTTTCCAGTTTGTGACAAGTGACTTATTCCTAATTGCTGGCACTTAAACATGGCGCATTATTTACCTTGGCATGTACAGTATAGACTAATCTTTGATTGGCTCCATAAATATACATATTGTATGTATTGTTGAAATCTTCTCAAATTTCATAAAATTTCCAAGAAGGAATATTTAATTATCAAAATATTGTGGTCATGTTAATTTGGCAATGTTATGGACTTTGTGACAATGTAGGTATTAGGTTGTTTTTGAAGGTTAGAATTATGTTGATGAAATGACATTGGAACAACAGTGACCATGTGACAATTGGACAATGTTGAACAAATACCCCTAATACAATGCTGCAAAAACAACATCCATACCAAATTGTCCTGAGCAAAATTCAAACTCTGGTCCCTTCAGAAATGACTGCATGGAGCATTAGGAACATGCTGTTAATGCTAGTAATAGTGATGTGTGTACATATCAACAAGCTCCACAAAAAAACAGTTTCATGTTATGTATTTCATGCTAGGATGACAAATTGCCTTAAGGCTGGATGGCTGCATTTATGGGACTATATACCAAGTTATTAAAAGAGCTTGTCCATGAGCCACATTCACTGTACATGATTGCACCCTGCACTGCACCATCCGTGCTTAGATCTTGACTGGTCCCATCATCTCTCTCAGGGTATAATAAAGGAATTTATCAAGCTTTTTTCTCTATACTGGCACTTCTCTACACATAGGTGGTAAAATAAACTTTCCCTACATGTCTGAATGATTGAGTCAAACAGCTGGCTTTCTTGAACTAAAGACTTATCTGTTCATAGAGTACTAAACTAAACACTGATATTAAAAACGTTGTCTTTTCAACAGATTTTGTTTGTCTGATAGTATGAGTAGTCTTCGACCTAGTGAACCAGCATCAGCATGTTCTTTGTTCATTGTACTATAATGACATAAATGTGAACCCACAAATGCAAATGTACTGAGAGATTTTTTTTTCCTTAGCCAAATCTTCTTATTTGCTTCCAGACCATGTTCTCAGTGGATTTGGGACATAAGCTATTGGAAGCATTTTGACTTAAATGTGATTTTAGATAAGCTAGGGAAAAAATCCTTGTGTACATGTGTATGCATGTTTGCCCTGATTTTTCCAACCATTTGGCTGATCAGCAAATTGTATGCACTCCATGTCTTATCTGACACTGCACCTAAAACAGAAAGGGAGTGAAACAGAGAAGTCACATCAATATGACTGTTCCTGTAACTAAACTGTCATGAGGATTACCATAAATTTACCTGAGGCAAGAGAGGGGAGCGGGTGGGGGTGGGGGGGGGGGGTTTGCAGAACGTTCCCTTTGTTTTTTTCATATGTTGTTCCTCCTCCTGCAGGATTTTATGACTATGCTGTATTGTTCATTAAGAGATTATATATCTTTTTATGAACTTTTCTTTTCTTAACTTATTCCACTCAGATTTTATCTTTCACTAGCAATTCTCTTAATTCTGCCGAAAGAGTATCAACACATCAGTCTTTTTTATTATAATCTCTTCATAGTTTTTTATGGTTATCTCTATGGACAGGTGCTTTTATGAGTTCACAGTGCTCACACGCTGCCAGTGTTAATGAGTTCCCCTGACACCCATATTTCAGTTCTGTAGTGGCCTGACTATTCATAATATTTCAGAGTGTAAGAGCAGAGAGCAGGTTATTGAAAACTCATGAAGAAAAATTCAGTGTTGTAAAACAGATCAAATGCATTTTTATCCCCACCAAGTTAAATCCATTTTAGAGCATCTGTAAAAGAATAAGCTGTGAAATCTACCTGCAAACTCATGAAATCATCTGTTATGTTGGAGTAAGTAAATGTCCCTCTTAATTATCTGATGACCTACAGCTGAAACCGTGCAGTTGTGACAGATTTATTAATCAACATTCCTTGAGTTTGTGACAGCACCTTCATAAAATATTTTACTGCAAGTCATTAACTCAGCTTTACTTTGTCAAGTCACAGATGTCCTAAATATGCTTTTACCACCAATGCATTCCAACTCTAATTCTAAACACTAATGAATTGTAATTTTGATGTACCCTCTATGGGCAGAAGTGACACCACTGAATGTTGTTACTGTAGGTGTACAAGCATGAAAGGATGCAAGTGAAAGTAAAATAGTGTTTTACTTAGTTAAAACACTCACTCACTCAACCAATCAAAATTGTTTGTGGGGGTAATCTAAAACACATACAGTAACGGCAAGGGTCAGTCAATCAGCGGACAACATACAGTAAGGTTATGCAAAGCAAGAGTCGAAAACAAAATGGCAGTCAAGCATATTAGGTTAGGCACCAACTGTGAAACTTAAAAACATGTATAGTTTACACATATCTGTTGTCTCTGAGTTCTATTTATTCTTGGGTGTGATCATTAACAGGTGTGTCTTATTCAGAACTCAAGAGCTGCGTTCCATTCCGAAGTGTACTTCAAAGGGTGCTCCCTACTCCCAGCTCCGTTTGCAGAGAATGTTGGTGAAGGGAACTTTCCTCGACAAATCTCCACCATTCAGAACATCCTGCGAAATCACCAGCGCAGACATCACTTCCTCCATGCGTTACCATGGTAACATAAGCACCTCGGATACCTCTCGCTGCTGCTGTGTAACTTTCACACTATGGACATTAAATATTGAATATTTATTATAAAACATACTATTGAAATGTGTGTAACTTGTAAATAAATTATTGATAATAATAATTGATTAAAGATGTACAGAGATTTATTTATTTATTTTCTGTAGATTGATAGCCTATTTAATACTAAGGATATCTTGATTAAATGAAAATTATTGTGTCCTTTTAATATGATGGCGTCCTTAATAATAATGCTAATAAATTAATAATAAATCCTTTTTCAAGCTCCATTTTTCCCCACTCTAGAGAGACGCAATCCCTTTGCTGGTGAACTGAACATTTTCTCTCCCTGCGGTTTGGAATCACACTTAACATGGCTGAACACCCTGTGAAGTATACTTCGTAGGGGTCTTCAGGCCAGTTGGAACGCACCTCTAGTCTGTATGCTCTGGAAGTTGTAGGTCGCATTGGTCATAGTTGTATGTGGCATGGGTGCAGCTGCTATTGCTAATCTGACCAGTGTCTCTCAGCAGGAATAAATGTCCACCACATATTTTCTGTAGCTGCTAGCTAACCTTTAGGGAATGCCAAATACAAATACATCTAGTCATCTAAAAACATATTCCATTCATCCTTTAATGAGCTCAAGGATTGATGCTTGATACAGGCATAACAGCCTAGGGTTTTAAAATGCATTTTTTTTTTAAACACACATTGTACTAGTGTCTGTATATACAGTAGAGTATATATACACTTATGTTCAAAAGTTAGTCCCCCCTCTTTTAATTCTGTGTGTGTGTGTGTGTGTGTGTGTGTGTGTGTGTGTGTGTGTGTGTGTGTGTGTGTGTGTGTGTGTGTGTG
>JAQMYK010000012.1:26999040-27010980 GCA_030014345.1 Clarias buthupogon | reverse complement strand
GCCTCCTGGGATAGGCTCCAGGTCCCCCGCGACCCTGATCATAGGATAAAGCGGTATAGAAGATGAATGAATGAATGTCATCTCTTTGACTTTAACCATAGGCATGGTTGTTGGTGTCAGACACACTGGTGTAAATATCTCAAGACTACTGATCTCCTTGGATTTTTCACACAGAATTTACAGAATTTACACAGAACAGTGTGAAAAACAAAAGAACACTGAGCGAGTCACAGTTCTGTGGAGACACTTTTCAATAAAAGTGAGTCAGATGTTTAAATACAGTTGACTGTGTGTTTAAACAGCTTGGAATATTCTAGAAAATTATATCATGGCTTTAGAAGCTTTTGATCCAACTGGAGGTACAGCATATCTGCAATTTTCAAATGCCAGAAGATTCCACATTCATCTGTACAAACAATACTAAGCAAGTATAAAAAATAAAAACCTTGGACCGCATAGCCATCATACTGCCCAGGTAGAAGACATGTTCTGTCTCCTAAAGATGAACATAAGTACTTTGGTATAAAATGTACAAATGAATCCCAGAACAGCAAATGACATTGTGAAGACACTGGATGAAACAGATATTAAAGTATCTATATCCACAGTGGTGCACTTCACAAAATAGATAATATCATCAGGAAGAAAGATTATTATTTATATTATATATTGAAGCAACATTTCAAGACATCAGCCAGGAAGTTTAGTCATAAATGGGTTTTTTCCAAATGGACAATGTCTCCAAGCATACTTCCAAAATACTGTAGATTAAGGACAATATAATTAAGATATTGGAATGGCCATCACAAATTCCTAACCATTACCCAATAAAAAGTTTGTGGGCAGAACTGAAAATGTCTGTGTGTGAGCAAGGAGGCATACAAACCTGACTCAGATAATATGTAAACTTAATATGTATGTAAATTTATGTAATATGTAAACTTCTGACCCAGAGAGAACGTGATGAAAGTAATTCATTGCTGAAATAAATCTTTCACTGTACTATAATTCTCATGTTTTACATTAATAAAATAAAGTAGTGATTCTTACTGACCTAAGACAGGGAATGGTTACTAGGATTATTTGTCAGGAATGATTTGGATCTTTCAGATCTTTTACTCACCAATACAGTATGTGGACAAAAGAACACCAATGGAAGGCCAACAAAAGTGTTGACTACCATCCTGCTTTTTCTGTTTTTGTTTGCAAAATGTTTCAATTCAACTCATTAAAATTCTTATTGTCAGCTAATAATAGACATGAGTTTCATATGAAGCTTATCAAGCAGTTGTTAATTGTGTAAGTACAATCCAAAAATCCAAAAGAACAGCTTTAATGAACTGCAGGAGCCTATGTCTGTATTCTCAAATTTGATGATGACACCAGGGGATAAGAATAGGTTTGAGGTGCATACACAGAAAATATATTCTGAACCAATAGAGATACTCCAGACAGGCACCAACTCCTGCTGCTCACTCAGAACCACCAATCTGCAGAAAATGTAATGCCAGGCCTCAGCCAAAGGACCATTTTGTCTGTTGCACTATTAATTCAGCATGAGGGAGAGCTCCTGGTGGAAAAGGAAAAATCCTGTGTGCCTGAGGTGAGGTCAGACTGAATCCCTTACAGCTACACTCCCCTGATTGTGCTAATATTGTGTAGCTGATAGTGCTGCACTGGTGAAACACACACACAAAAAAATCCTTTTTCTCTTTATACAATTACTTCTGACTGTTTAGCCTAGCACAATAGAGGCGTTAGAAAACAGAGGTAAAATAACTAACATGACGGTTAAGGGTTGTATCTTTTCCCTTATTTATGTGTTTTATCAAAGGTCCACTTAAAACCGTGTATGTGATTTTGCATGGTAAAAGATGATAACGTCTGTAGTAGGAAACCAGATTCTCTTTCCCCACTCAGATTCTGGGTGTGAGCCAAAATACACCCTGTGCGTGGGATGCCACTCTAAAAGACTAAGAGGGCTGTAAAAAAAAAAATCATTCAAAAGTGACATCAAATACACTTAAGTATCACGTTTAGCCTAGCTCAAGGACTTCTGTAGGTTGCTTGGCTTAGTGTCAGTTTTAATGAAGAGCATGATCAAAGTGGCTCTGTTAGGAAGAATAGACTCATATGATGAGATAATAAGCTGAGTGATTTTCCTTCTACTGACAATACTACTGGTTGCTGACACTGTGAAACAACCAAGCATAATGAGAAATAGAACATTAATTCCAGCTGCTTTAGAGTGATCTTAGCTTTGTGCGTAGGAGTGTCATAAACACAATATAATTAACCCTGGACAATTCCACAGAGTAGTATGGGTAAGAAACATTGTCTGAAGGTACTGCCACAAGTTAAGGGTTACAACCTACATAAAATCACTCACACAGACTTGCATTAAAAATACATATACTCAAACAAGAAACACACACGCATGCATTTAACTTATCTTGAATGCTCTCTCACACACACACATACATATTGTATGTTATTCACCCAAACTCATGCAATTTTAATGAACAATCCTAGATGCAAAATTTCATCATTTACATTTTACTTTCATTTTCTGGCTTTGAAAAATGCTTTATACTCAGCTCTAAATATTTTGTCCTTGTTTCTTCTTGCTTACACAGCACTGCTTACTCAGCCCTCACTGTTGTTCTATCTATTAACTTTTTTTCACTCTATGTTCGGAAGATTAAAATGTATAATAAAGTATTTAGAGTTTGCTGAAAGGGAACTGATTTTTATAGTCAACTCAAGTAAAAAAAAATTTTGTATAGCACTTTTAACAATGGTCATCATCACAGAGCAGCTTTACAGAATTAAAAAAATATATATGGAAATTAGTATGAAATGTGGGAAAATATGTAAGAATCAAAATGATCCGACTGTCCCTGATGAGCAAACCGAGGGCAACTGTGGCAAGGAGAAACTTAGGTTGGCAATAGGAAGATACCTTGAGAAGAAACAGACTCAAAAGGGAACCCATCCTCATTTGGGTGATAACAGATAGAAGGAATTGTTGTGCAGTCATACTGTGTGATAGGCTGTTGGAAGTTCAATATAACAGAAAATGTGTTCACGTTAATATATCCAGTTTGTTATTGGAGACTTAGGTACAAAACTGTAGGAAATTCCAGTCCTAAACTAGTCTTTAAAGTGAAACCATCCCCAGTCAACACACGCATCCCAAGCACCAAGACTACATGGGGCATCAATACAATGAGTTCTTCAGCCAGAAGCAGGGCACTGGGATGAGTCAGACAGGTCAAGAGGGCAGAGGGGGTCTAAATCACTTGCATCTCTGGAGTGGCATGTGTAACTCCACAGGGAGAGAGAGAGAGAGAGAGAGAGAGGGAAGAGAAAGAGAGATAACAGTTAGGTATGGTCACAATCACATAATGTATGATGTGAATGTATATTTAGTGCTGATAAATGTTAATGACAGCATTACTAAAAGAGAGAGCCAGAAGGAAACACAGACATGAGGGGGAACTGGGATGTAAAGCAACCAGCCACTTCATCGTCAACAAAGGATGAATGACAGTGGGTAAGACAGCATCCAAACATACCAGTTCACCATAATACTCTATGTTCCTGAGTCGCCCAGATCTGCTCCTTTACAAAACAATGCTAAGCAAGTATTTAAAAAAAAAAATGGGACCACATAGCCATCATACTGCCCAGGAAGAGATGAGATGAACATGCATACTTTGGTATAAAACGTACAAATGAATCCCAGAACAGCACATGACATTGTGAAGACACTGATACAAAAGTATCTATATCCACAGTGGTGCACTTTACAAAAAAGATAATATCATCAGGAAGAAAGATTATTATTTATATTATATATTGAAGCAACATTTCAAGACATCAGCCAGGAATTTTAAGCTTAGTCACAAATGGTTTTTTTCCAAATGACTTCAAGGATATTTCCAAAATACTGTAGATTAAGGACAACATAATTAAGATATTGGAATGGCCATCACAAATTCCTAACCATTACCCAATAGAAAGTTTGTGGGCAGAACTGAAAATGTTTGTGTGTGAGCAAGGATGCATACAAACCTCACTCAGATACACCAAGAAATGAGAAATGGGCTAAACTTACAGTAATATGTAATTCTGACCCCAGTGAGTCCCCCAGATCTGCTCCTTTACCTAAGGCAAAACTATTAACAAAAATGCTTGGCTAAACACTGAGACTGTGTCTGAGTCCCGATCATTAATTGACAGGCTATTCCATAACTTTGGGGCTTTGTAGGGAAAATCTCTTCACCCTGCTGTAGTACTGACAAGCAGCCTGCATCCTTTGATCGAAGTAGTTGTAGTGGATCGTAAGACACTAGCTTCTCACTCAGGTTCTGTGGCATGAGACCAATTAGTGCTTTATAGGTCAAAAGTAGTATTTTAAAATCAATGGGAAATTTCACAGGGAGGCAATGGAGTGTGGATAACAAGGGTGATGTGCTTGTATCTTCTGGTTCTAGTGAGGACTCTCGCTGCTGTATTCTGAACTAACTGGAGCTTGCACCTGGTTGCACATCCAGACTATAAGGCATTACAATAATCCAACCTAGAGGTGATAAAAGCATGAACCAATTTTTCTGCGTTGTTAAGTGACAATATATTCCTCATCTTGGCAGTAGTTCTGAGATGAAAGAGATGAATGTATTTTGAAAGACTGGGATCTATAATCACACCAAGGTCCTTTACTGTTGTACATGATAAAACAGAAAGTCCATCCAGAGTTACTGTGTGATCAAAAAGCTTAATTCTAGCTGCATGTGGTCCTAGTTCCAGAACTTCTGTCTTGTCAGGTTTAAGGAAGTTAATTAACATCCAGTCTCTTACTGTATGTCCTTCACATGCGGCTCAACTTTGTTAAGCTGTTTTTTTCTCATTTGACTTTGCTGAGACATATAACTGTGTCATCAGCATAGCAGTGAAAACGTATACCATGCTTACGAATTCTGTTGCCCAGAGGAAGCATGTAAAGAGAAAATAGTACTGGGAAAATAGCCCTGAGCCTAAAACCAAACCCTGTGGAACATCAAACTTCTATTGTGATCATGGAGAAACTAATATCAGTCATGCAAATTGGATTAATTCCTACTACATTTTCCAATTTTTAAAGGAGAATATTATGATCAATTATGTCAAATTGCATTGAGGTCAAGTAGCACAAGCTAAGAGATGCAACCCTGATCAGAGGCCAATAGTAGGTCAATTACTAGTTTGACAAGCACTGTCTCTGTGCTGCGATGAGGGCCTAAATCCTAACTGATACAGAGATAGATCTCTAAGATCTTAGAGAAAAATGGGAGATTTGCTATCAGCCTGTGGTTGGCAGCTGACAGAGGTTGAGGTCAGGTTTCTTAATTACTGGTTTAATAACTGCTAATTTAAAAGATTTTGGAATATACCCACTGCTGTGTAAAAAGCTAACTACTTCCGATATTGCTGGTACTATTTGTTTGAGAAAATATGTTGGTATACGTTCTACTGTAGTTGCTGTAAAGTTCCCATTTGTTTCAGTGCATTACTAAATATAATATATATTAAGTACAGTAAAAATATAGTCTACGACAATTACAATGTAGATTGAGTTATTGTTCCTTTGGAAAGGACTGATTTACTGAATTTGATTAACTTGTTTTGTCCATTAATGTTATTGCTAATATAATTATTCTAATTATATAATAAGCTAAGCCTTGTTGTAATGTGACCTGTTCTGCATACAATATGCTTAATCTTCACAATTACTGACGAAACCTACAGTATTTTTAGAATCTGGACTTAAAAATTTTCTCCAAATTCATGATACACAAACAGTGTACACAGATTGTTTTATTATGAGCCTCATATGGATTAAAAATTTCAGGCACTCTTATTAGTAATTATGAGAATCCACACTAAAACCATGGCCGTAGCAATGTTTATAAGTTTATGAGTGTTAGGTAAGAAAGTTGAGTGTTAGGTTAGGTAAGATTCTGGGTTTGATTCCTACCTTGGGTCTGTGTGCATGAAATTTGCATTTTCTCCCAGTGCTTGGTGGGTTTCCTTTAGGTACTCCAGTCTCTTCCCACAGTCCATAGACATGCAGATTAGACTAAGTGGCATCCCAAATTTCCTGTAGTGTATGAATGAGCATGTGTGTTCCCTGCAATGGATTGACACCCCATCCAGGGTGTCCCCCACCTTGTGCCCTGGCATAGGTCTAGGCTCCCCGTTACCCTCCATACAGGATAAAGTGGCATAGATGATGAGTGAGAGTGAGTTCTCCTTCCTGACTGCGTACGCTCTTGCTCAAATTAAGTAAAAAAAATGTTTGCATGGCAGAACCTTATTTGCTAGAATGAAAACAGAATCAGATCTGTTAGAACAAAGAAGTTAGGCCAAGATTGAATGAAAACCAGAGCTTTATCATGAAGAGATCAGTGTTGCCAACTATTTCCAATGAAAAGTAGCCTGCCCGAAAATTAGCTAAATGTTGCCAGATGACATAACACACTAATTTGCATGTCAGTGATGTCATCGCGTACTATCTGACAAGCGTAAGCCCGTCATGTCTCTACTCTCTGAGGCGCCGTGTATTATATTATATTAAAACATTACATCCAGATGCACAATAAACAGGTTCTTATTAACATATTACTTTGCGTGATGACGTCATTTCGTAATCGCAACTCAAAACTACATCTTTATATAGTATACAAAATAATTAATGTTTTCTCAAATTGACTGGCCATCTCAGATTTGTATGAAAAATATAGTTGACTACTTGTAAAAGTAATACAAACACTTTTTGATAAGAATTTTTTATTTTTAAATATAACACTGATAATGAACAGTTACATTCTTTTAAACAATTACAGCTTGTGTACTTACTCATTTTAACTTGTGAAATTAACACATCTGTGAAAGTGACAACAATTATAGCACTATTGGAATTTATTGCTACCTAAATTACCAACAATTATACATGTTAACAAATATCAGTAAATTGTCAGTTATGAAAAACAATTTGAGCTAGCAATTTAACTTGAATGTGATATGTGTATGTTGCTAGGCATCTCTCAGGAAGGTGGTTCTTCTTGGCTGGTTAGCTGTACAGTGTTTCCTCTGGCATTCTTTGATTTCCATTTCGATGATTCACAGATTAGCAAGTAAATCAATCATCTTCATCTTCACTGTCCAGCTGCTTTGTCATTGAGCTGGTATCAGCAGAAGAGGATGGTGTAGCTTTAAAACTGTATGCTGCAGTGGTGCCAAACTGTGGTAGTATGTCATAGGGTAGCTTATGCTGGTAACAAGTTTCACCAGCCAGGTTCAGTCCATACCGCACAAGGAGTATGGAATTAAGAGTGTGCAGTGACAGTCTGTTTCTTAACTTTTACTTGACCACACTCATTTGGCTGAAGAGCCGTTCAACCTCTGCATTTGAGTGTGGCAGTGAGAGGGCAACCAGTGCCGCTTTGCAAAGTTCTTCAAATGGTTTTGACCCGGAAGCATCTGTGTAATTATATACTTCACTCCAGAACTCAATGGTATTTTCAGTTGATTCTCACCTCATCAAATGTATGTTTCTCCATTGGGAAACAATTTTGTCAATTGTCTGGGGCTGGTACCCCGGTAGCTCAGCTACATTTATAATTTCAGTGTTGCTTTTATTGTGCTTTAGTGTTTCCTTAACACTGAACAGAGACATGTTTTGTAAGATTTCGAGATTGTCTGGGAGCCTTGCTTGCAGTTCCTTGCTTAGAGCAATGATATAATTGATGCATTGTCTCCGAATGACCTTTTCATCCTCTATGGCAAGACTGAGCTGGGACAGTGTACTTTCAAAAAGGTACCCAAGATATGGTGCTGGACTAAGATGACCATCAATGGCATCCTTCAAAACATCAATCTTTGCCATAGGGTTGACTTTGTACTCTGCTGCAAACTGATAATAAGAGGTTAACCAGATTGTCCAAAAGCTTGACAGGATCTGTATGTTCACCCTCAAATGACTTCACTGCAACTTGTACGTCAGACAGGATTGATTTTAAGAATGTGAGATACACATAGTTGCTCTTGTCCATGTACATGGCATGGAGCACATCTGCCATGTAGCAATGCTCACTGCTCTTGATAAACTCAAAGTGTGGTTTAAGTTCTTCCCATTGGTCCAATATACAAGTTACTGCAGGCTCAATCGATAGCCAACATGTGGCACACACTTGGTGATCTGCAGGGGTTTCTGACCACAATTAATGGTGGCATACACTGCTTTGTATGCCTCTCGTCATTTTGGGGAAATCGAAAACCAGTTGTACTGTATGTTTCCCTGATTAAGTATTCAACACATCTTGGGATGGTTTCTTTGGATGCTGCACTGACAGCCAATTGTAAAGAATGGCACACACAGCGAGTGAGTATTAAATTGGGCAAAGAACATTCCTCTTTTAAAATCTTGTGGACTCCATTGTGCAGCCCAGTCATCACAGAGGCATTATCAGTGCCAATACCCTGAAGACTCTCTTTTTTAAGATTACACTTTTCGAGAAAATCAACTATTGCCTTCACTATTGATTTGGCATCACCTGCTTCCAATTCAACCAGCCCAAGAAATGTGGACACAAGTGTTCTTTTTTTAGCACTAAAATACCGAATCACCACACCCAGGTATTTTGAGACACTGACATCAGTCGACTCATCCAAAAGCAGACTGAACTTCTCATCCCCCACATCTGATTTTATCATTTTCAGAAAATAAGGAGCCAATACTCTTAATAATTTCTGTGCATTTGGTGCGATGCATGTGGAAGTTTGTTGCTGCCACAGAATCTGAAAAGGCAGCTTTGCAAGCCATACCTAAATGGTCACATGCTAGCAGTGAACAATGTTCCGCAATGGCCATTGCCATAGTAGCTTCTGCACTTTTGCAGTTATCCACTTTGCTAACTAGCTGTGGTAATGTAGACTGCTTTGCAGGGTTATATGGTTTTGATTTATTTATATGCTTTGCTGTAGCACAATGTTTTCTAATGTCATACATTTTTGCAAGCATATCTGATTTGCAGTATGCACAGTATGCTCGGCAGTCATCCCCAGGTACTGGCTTCAGCCATCCTTTACATTCAGGTACAGACTCCCACTCTTTTCTGTATTTCTGGCTGTACAATTTCGATTAAGGCATGTTCAGTTAAAAAGTAAGGAGCAGCTACAGTAACTATATTTTAACCGTGGTTACTCTTAATTAATTCACTTAAAAATGTGAAATGTGCTGCTGCAGCTGTGCCTGGCTATTTAGACCTTATGTAGCCAAACCCCCGCACTCTACTGAGTGAAGCCTGCAGCCACTGCTCTTTTGAGTCACTTTTTTAAAATTGCTAAAAGTAGCCAAATGAATGTTAAAAATTGCTAAATTTGTTGCTAGGTACTTTTTGAAAAAAAAAAAAAAAAGTTGCTAGAGTAGTATGAAAAGTTGCTAAATCAGCAACAAAATTACTAAGTTGGCAACACTGGAAGAGATGCTATTAAGAATGCTTTTTTTTTAATCAATGTTTTCCATTTTATTTATAATGTATAGTGCTTTTTAAAATGCACAAAAGGCAGAATTACAGAAATCTGGATGCATCTTTAGATTTAGATCATGTATATTTTAGAGATAGAATATCAACCAAAAATCCAGAAAAAGCACATGATACAAACGTTATACGTTGATTTGCATTTCAGTCAGCACAATAAGTCCCCAATTGATCCCCAAACAAAACATGATTTAATACTTGGTGGAAAACCCCTTGTTGGCAAGCACAGAGGTAAGATGTTTCTTGTAGTTGTTTACTAGGTTTGCACACATCTCAGGAGGGATCTTGTTCCAGCTCTTTACAGATCTTCTCTAAATCCTTAAGGTTTATTACTTGTTGCTTTCCAACTCCAAGTTTCAGCTCTCTCCATACATTTTCTATAGGATTAAGATCTGGAGACTGGCTAGGCCACTCCATGACCACCCTTTTGTTGCCTTGGTGGTATGTTTTGGGTCATTGTCATGCTGGAAGACCCATGACTACACCCAATGGCACCTCAAGTCAGTCTGTACCTTTAGCAGCAAAACAGCACCAAAGCATGATATTTCCACCTCTGTGATTGACTCTAGGGAAGGTGTTCTTAGGGTCATAGTCAGCATTTTTCCAAAAACGTGAGTTGCGTTGATGCCAAAGAACTCAACTATGGTCTCATCTGACCACAGCATTTCATTGCCAAACCTCAGACGGGCCTGTGCATGTACGTTTTTGAGGAGGGGAACTTTGGAGCACTAAGCGATTTCAATCTATGGAGGTTTAACGTGTTACCAATGGTTTGTTTGGTGACGGTTTCCTCCCACAGTCCAAAGACATTTAGGTCAAGCTTATTGCCGTTCCCAAATTGCCCGTAGTATGTGAATGAGCATGTGTGTGTGTGTTTGTGTGTGTTTGTGTGTGTGTGTGTGTGTGTGTGTGTGTGTGTGCCCTAAGATGAATTGGCACCCTGTCTCGTGCTCTAAGCCTCCTCGGATAGAATCCAGGTTCCTGCAACCCTGAATACAGGATAAAGCAGTATAGACGATGAGTGAGTGAGTGTTGAATTTTCCATGTATCACTTAATATTCAAGTTTGTAAAATATGAATATCAAGTGACCCACACGGGCACCATTACACAATCAGAATTTATTATCGGAATAATTTTGGCATGCGACACATTTACATGCAAGCGACAGTTGAAACATGTGGCTAGCTAAGCCAAAATGTCAGACAAGAGGAAAATGAAAATCCTGCAAAAATGGCGATTTAATGAAACATTTCCAAACTTGAAACTTTGGGCTCAAATTCAATTATTCCATTTACATTTGATTTGATTTGATTTCAATTATGCAGACAATTTGAATGTACCTTTATTTAAATTAAAATGTATTTCTCAAATTGACTTACTATGTTTCTTTTGGTTATGTAATTCTGGTGTCAAAATAATTATTGAAAATGTTACTCATTCTGCAAGCATCTGGACTTACTAGCAATGTGCTTTTATTTTAATGATTAAACTCACTACATGATCACCAAATTTAAAGGAGAAAACTGCACCTCCCCACTTTTCAACAACCATACATGCGCTAATTGTCAAAACTTGCTCCAAGGAACTTGGTGCGTCCATTGTGCGTACCAATAAATTCAAACAGTAGGCAGCACATCAAACAGTAGTCCACTTAGAAAAATGGATCATTTCCCCACAGAGAAAATATTCCTGAAGTACTTAAGTACTTAAGAACAAAAGTAATGCATTTCTATAATGTATTATTTTTGTTAGTAACTAGTAACAATGTGCATGCGCAGCTCCTGAGTGGTGCTACAGTAATGTGCTTGCCTAATATATCTGGAGCTTGCGAGGTCAATTCGATGCTACGGCCTGTATCCCTACTTATATACAGTACTTGTTAAAATTCTTTTAGCTATGAAAGAGGGCCATGGATATATTCCAATGAACTATTATAGACTGATAGCTAAAGAAGTAGTGATATTGAGAATGTGCATCACCTACGAAGTAACTTATGATACAGCAAACATACAGTATGTACTTCTCTACTTATTATCTACTTTTTATTCTCTATATCAAAATAGCAAAGTAAGGAAATTGTGCTAATACACAATCTACTTCATAATTAGAAAGTGAGACCCTAAAAATGCTTGGTAACACCAACACAAACTGCAGTCTATTTGTCACCGCAGATTCTGGGGAATGCTTTTTATACATGGGAGGGAATTGGCGGCGGGTTTAATTTAGGGTGTTCAAATTAAAAGGAAACTGCCGTAGTCATGTTTCTAACAACCAGAGACTGATTTTGTGTGTGTGTGTGTGTGTGTGTGTGTGTGTGTGTGTGTGTGTGTGTGTGTGTGTGTGTGTGTGTGTGTG